>CANPUP010000056.1:0-98625 GCA_947578705.1 Lacanobia wlatinum
GAAAACCAGGTCAAAATATCTATCCTGGTTATAAAGATATTGCAATTTTTGTCTGGACGGGGCTCGGTTAGGTGGATTTCTTACTATGAGTACTAGCAATAAATATATAAATAATGGTTTATTTTTGTGTGTTCCAGGCGAGCCAGCCGCACGAGTGAGGTGTCCAGAGATGCGTCTCGGCGCGGGCCAGCTAGCTAGGACGTTTCCAGAAACTAACCGGGAACAAAATTTTGCACAGTGGTCAAAAACCACTTTTTTCAGGAAAAAATCGAGTTTTCAGCGACCGGCGTAGGTTTCAGATCGCGCAAAGCGCCGGGAAACCTAGGCTAGACAGGCGAGAACCCGATTCTGCAAAAAGTTTTGAAATCCAGACAGGGAATTTCTGGATAAAAATGAATAACTATTAAAAATTTTGAAAAAAATTGCTAAGTACTAGAACTGAAAAATATTTTTTCAGCTAGGTCAGTAAAAATCCTGTCAAACTTTAGGGAAGACCTATAGGACCACGTATCAACCGAAAACCAGGTCAAAATATCTATCCTGGTTATAAAGATATTGCAATTTTTGTCTGGACGGGGCTCGGTTAGGTGGATTTCTTACTATGAGTACTAGCAATAAATATATAAATAATGGTTTATTTTGTGTGTTCCAGGCGAGCCAGCCGCACGAGTGAGGTGTCCAGAGATGCGTCTCGGCGCGGGCCAGCTAGCTAGGACGTTTCCAGAAACTAACCGGGAACAAAATTTTGCACAGTGGTCAAAAAACCACTTTTTTCAGGAAAAAATCGAGTTTTCAGCGACCGGCGTAGGTTTCAGATCGCGCAAAGCGCCGGGAAACCTAGGCTAGACAGGCGAGAACCCGATTCTGCAAAAAGTTTTGAAATCCAGACAGGGAATTTCTGGATAAAAATGAATAACTATTAAAAATTTTGAAAAAATTGCTAAGTACTAGAACTGAAAAATATTTTTTCAGCTAGGTCAGTAAAAATCCTGTCAAACTTTAGGGAAGACCTATAGGACCACGTATCAACCGAAAACCAGGTCAAAATATCTATCCTGGTTATAAAGATATTGCAATTTTTGTCTGGACGGGGCTCGGTTAGGTGGATTTCTTACTATGAGTACTAGCAATAAATATATAAATAATGGTTTATTTTTGTGTGTTCCAGGCGAGCCAGCCGCACGAGTGAGGTGTCCAGAGATGCGTCTCGGCGCGGGCCAGCTAGCTAGGACGTTTCCAGAAACTAACCGGGAACAAAATTTTGCACAGTGGTCAAAAAACCACTTTTTTCAGGAAAAAATCGAGTTTTCAGCGACCGGCGTAGGTTTCAGATCGCGCAAAGCGCCGGGAAACCTAGGCTAGACAGGCGAGAACCCGATTCTGCAAAAAGTTTTGAAATCCAGACAGGGAATTTCTGGATAAAAATGAATAACTATTAAAAATTTTGAAAAAATTGCTAAGTACTAGAACTGAAAATATTTTTTCAGCTAGGTCAGTAAAAATCCTGTCAAACTTTAGGGAAGACCTATAGGACCACGTATCACCGAAAACCAGGTCAAAATATCTATCCTGGTTATAAAGATATTGCAATTTTTGTCTGGACGGGGCTCGGTTAGGTGGATTTCTTACTATGAGTACTAGCAATAAATATATAAATAATGGTTTATTTTTGTGTGTTCCAGCGAGCCAGCCGCACGAGTGAGGTGTCCAGAGATGCGTCTCGGCGCGGGCCAGCTAGCTAGGACGTTTCCAGAAACTAACCGGGAACAAAATTTTGCACAGTGGTCAAAAAACCACTTTTTTCAGGAAAAAATCGAGTTTTCAGCGACCGGCGTAGGTTTCAGATCGCGCAAAGCGCCGGGAAACCTAGGCTAGACAGGCGAGAACCCGATTCTGCAAAAAGTTTTGAAATCCAGACAGGGAATTTCTGGATAAAAATGAATAACTATTAAAAATTTTGAAAAAATTGCTAAGTACTAGAACTGAAAAATATTTTTTCAGCTAGGTCAGTAAAAATCCTGTCAAACTTTAGGGAAGACCTATAGGACCACGTATCAACCGAAAACCAGGTCAAAATATCTATCCTGGTTATAAAGATATTGCAATTTTTGTCTGGACGGGGCTCGGTTAGGTGGATTTCTTACTATGAGTACTAGCAATAAATATATAAATAATGGTTTATTTTTGTGTGTTCCAGGCGAGCCAGCCGCACGAGTGAGGTGTCCAGAGATGCGTCTCGGCGCGGGCCAGCTAGCTAGGACGTTTCCAGAAACTAACCGGGAACAAAATTTTGCACAGTGGTCAAAAAACCACTTTTTTCAGGAAAAAATCGAGTTTTCAGCGACCGGCGTAGGTTTCAGATCGCGCAAAGCGCCGGGAAACCTAGGCTAGACAGGCGAGAACCCGATTCTGCAAAAAGTTTTGAAATCCAGACAGGGAATTTCTGGATAAAAATGAATAACTATTAAAAATTTTGAAAAAATTGCTAAGTACTAGAACTGAAAAATATTTTTTCAGCTAGGTCAGTAAAAATCCTGTCAAACTTTAGGGAAGACCTATAGGACCACGTATCAACCGAAAACCAGGTCAAAATATCTATCCTGGTTATAAAGATATTGCAATTTTTGTCTGGACGGGGCTCGGTTAGGTGGATTTCTTACTATGAGTACTAGCAATAAATATATAAATAATGGTTTATTTTTGTGTGTTCCAGGCGAGCCAGCCGCACGAGTGAGGTGTCCAGAGATGCGTCTCGGCGCGGGCCAGCTAGCTAGGACGTTTCCAGAAACTAACCGGGAACAAAATTTTGCACAGTGGTCAAAAAACCACTTTTTTCAGGAAAAAATCGAGTTTTCAGCGACCGGCGTAGGTTTCAGATCGCGCAAAGCGCCGGGAAACCTAGGCTAGACAGGCGAGAACCCGATTCTGCAAAAAGTTTTGAAATCCAGACAGGGAATTTCTGGATAAAAATGAATAACTATTAAAAATTTTGAAAAAATTGCTAAGTACTAGAACTGAAAAATATTTTTTCAGCTAGGTCAGTAAAAATCCTGTCAAACTTTAGGGAAGACCTATAGGACCACGTATCAACCGAAAACCAGGTCAAAATATCTATCCTGGTTATAAAGATATTGCAATTTTGTCTGGACGGGCTCGGTTAGGTGGATTTCTTAATGAGTACTAGCAATAAATATATAAATAATGGTTTATTTTTGTGTGTTCCAGGCGAGCCAGCCGCACGAGTGAGGTGTCCAGAGATGCGTCTCGGCGCGGGCCAGCTAGCTAGGACGTTTCCAGAAACTAACCGGGAACAAAATTTTGCACAGTGGTCAAAAAACCACTTTTTTCAGGAAAAAATCGAGTTTTCAGCGACCGGCGTAGGTTTCAGATCGCGCAAAGCGCCGGGAAACCTAGGCTAGACAGGCGAGAACCCGATTCTGCAAAAAGTTTTGAAATCCAGACAGGGAATTTCTGGATAAAAATGAATAACTATTAAAAATTTTGAAAAAATTGCTAAGTACTAGAACTGAAAAATATTTTTTCAGCTAGGTCAGTAAAAATCCTGTCAAACTTTAGGGAAGACCTATAGGACCACGTATCAACCGAAAACCAGGTCAAAATATCTATCCTGGTTATAAAGATATTGCAATTTTTGTCTGGACGGGGCTCGGTTAGGTGGATTTCTTACTATGAGTACTAGCAATAAATATATAAATAATGGTTTATTTTTGTGTGTTCCAGGCGAGCCAGCCGCACGAGTGAGGTGTCCAGAGATGCGTCTCGGCGCGGGCCAGCTAGCTAGGACGTTTCCAGAAACTAACCGGGAACAAAATTTTGCACAGTGGTCAAAAAACCACTTTTTTCAGGAAAAAATCGAGTTTTCAGCGACCGGCGTAGGTTTCAGATCGCGCAAAGCGCCGGGAAACCTAGGCTAGACAGGCGAGAACCCGATTCTGCAAAAAGTTTTGAAATCCAGACAGGGAATTTCTGGATAAAAATGAATAACTATTAAAAATTTTGAAAAAATTGCTAAGTACTAGAACTGAAAAATATTTTTTCAGCTAGGTCAGTAAAAATCCTGTCAAACTTTAGGGAAGACCTATAGGACCACGTATCAACCGAAAACCAGGTCAAAATATCTATCCTGGTTATAAAGATATTGCAATTTTTGTCTGGACGGGGCTCGGTTAGGTGGATTTCTTACTATGAGTACTAGCAATAAATATATAAATAATGGTTTATTTTTGTGTGTTCCAGGCGAGCCAGCCGCACGAGTGAGGTGTCCAGAGATGCGTCTCGGCGCGGGCCAGCTAGCTAGGACGTTTCCAGAAACTAACCGGGAACAAAATTTTGCACAGTGGTCAAAAAACCACTTTTTTCAGGAAAAAATCGAGTTTTCAGCGACCGGCGTAGGTTTCAGATCGCGCAAAGCGCCGGGAAACCTAGGCTAGACAGGCGAGAACCCGATTCTGCAAAAAGTTTTGAAATCCAGACAGGGAATTTCTGGATAAAAATGAATAACTATTAAAAATTTTGAAAAAATTGCTAAGTACTAGAACTGAAAAATATTTTTTCAGCTAGGTCAGTAAAAATCCTGTCAAACTTTAGGGAAGACCTATAGGACCACGTATCAACCGAAAACCAGGTCAAAATATCTATCCTGGTTATAAAGATATTGCAATTTTTGTCTGGACGGGGCTCGGTTAGGTGGATTTCTTACTATGAGTACTAGCAATAAATATATAAATAATGGTTTATTTTTGTGTGTTCCAGGCGAGCCAGCCGCACGAGTGAGGTGTCCAGAGATGCGTCTCGGCGCGGGCCAGCTAGCTAGGACGTTTCCAGAAACTAACCGGGAACAAAATTTTGCACAGTGGTCAAAAAACCACTTTTTTCAGGAAAAAATCGAGTTTTCAGCGACCGGCGTAGGTTTCAGATCGCGCAAAGCGCCGGGAAACCTAGGCTAGACAGGCGAGAACCCGATTCTGCAAAAAGTTTTGAAATCCAGACAGGGAATTTCTGGATAAAAATGAATAACTATTAAAAATTTTGAAAAAATTGCTAAGTACTAGAACTGAAAAATATTTTTTCAGCTAGGTCAGTAAAAATCCTGTCAAACTTTAGGGAAGACCTATAGGACCACGTATCAACCGAAAACCAGGTCAAAATATCTATCCTGGTTATAAAGATATTGCAATTTTTGTCTGGACGGGGCTCGGTTAGGTGGATTTCTTACTATGAGTACTAGCAATAAATATATAAATAATGGTTTATTTTTGTGTGTTCCAGGCGAGCCAGCCGCACGAGTGAGGTGTCCAGAGATGCGTCTCGGCGCGGGCCAGCTAGCTAGGACGTTTCCAGAAACTAACCGGGAACAAAATTTTGCACAGTGGTCAAAAAACCACTTTTTTCAGGAAAAAATCGAGTTTTCAGCGACCGGCGTAGGTTTCAGATCGCGCAAAGCGCCGGGAAACCTAGGCTAGACAGGCGAGAACCCGATTCTGCAAAAAGTTTTGAAATCCAGACAGGGAATTTCTGGATAAAAATGAATAACTATTAAAAATTTTGAAAAAATTGCTAAGTACTAGAACTGAAAAATATTTTTTCAGCTAGGTCAGTAAAAATCCTGTCAAACTTTAGGGAAGACCTATAGGACCACGTATCAACCGAAAACCAGGTCAAAATATCTATCCTGGTTATAAAGATATTGCAATTTTTGTCTGGACGGGGCTCGGTTAGGTGGATTTCTTACTATGAGTACTAGCAATAAATATATAAATAATGGTTTATTTTTGTGTGTTCCAGGCGAGCCAGCCGCACGAGTGAGGTGTCCAGAGATGCGTCTCGGCGCGGGCCAGCTAGCTAGGACGTTTCCAGAAACTAACCGGGAACAAAATTTTGCACAGTGGTCAAAAAACCACTTTTTTCAGGAAAAAATCGAGTTTTCAGCGACCGGCGTAGGTTTCAGATCGCGCAAAGCGCCGGGAAACCTAGGCTAGACAGGCGAGAACCCGATTCTGCAAAAAGTTTTGAAATCCAGACAGGGAATTTCTGGATAAAAATGAATAACTATTAAAAATTTTGAAAAAATTGCTAAGTACTAGAACTGAAAAATATTTTTTCAGCTAGGTCAGTAAAAATCCTGTCAAACTTTAGGGAAGACCTATAGGACCACGTATCAACCGAAAACCAGGTCAAAATATCTATCCTGGTTATAAAGATATTGCAATTTTTGTCTGGACGGGGCTCGGTTAGGTGGATTTCTTACTATGAGTACTAGCAATAAATATATAAATAATGGTTTATTTTTGTGTGTTCCAGGCGAGCCAGCCGCACGAGTGAGGTGTCCAGAGATGCGTCTCGGCGCGGGCCAGCTAGCTAGGACGTTTCCAGAAACTAACCGGGAACAAAATTTTGCACAGTGGTCAAAAAACCACTTTTTTCAGGAAAAAATCGAGTTTTCAGCGACCGGCGTAGGTTTCAGATCGCGCAAAGCGCCGGGAAACCTAGGCTAGACAGGCGAGAACCCGATTCTGCAAAAAGTTTTGAAATCCAGACAGGGAATTTCTGGATAAAAATGAATAACTATTAAAAATTTTGAAAAAATTGCTAAGTACTAGAACTGAAAAATATTTTTTCAGCTAGGTCAGTAAAAATCCTGTCAAACTTTAGGGAAGACCTATAGGACCACGTATCAACCGAAAACCAGGTCAAAATATCTATCCTGGTTATAAAGATATTGCAATTTTTGTCTGGACGGGGCTCGGTTAGGTGGATTTCTTACTATGAGTACTAGCAATAAATATATAAATAATGGTTTATTTTTGTGTGTTCCAGGCGAGCCAGCCGCACGAGTGAGGTGTCCAGAGATGCGTCTCGGCGCGGGCCAGCTAGCTAGGACGTTTCCAGAAACTAACCGGGAACAAAATTTTGCACAGTGGTCAAAAAACCACTTTTTTCAGGAAAAAATCGAGTTTTCAGCGACCGGCGTAGGTTTCAGATCGCGCAAAGCGCCGGGAAACCTAGGCTAGACAGGCGAGAACCCGATTCTGCAAAAAGTTTTGAAATCCAGACAGGGAATTTCTGGATAAAAATGAATAACTATTAAAAATTTTGAAAAAATTGCTAAGTACTAGAACTGAAAAATATTTTTTCAGCTAGGTCAGTAAAAATCCTGTCAAACTTTAGGGAAGACCTATAGGACCACGTATCAACCGAAAACCAGGTCAAAATATCTATCCTGGTTATAAAGATATTGCAATTTTTGTCTGGACGGGGCTCGGTTAGGTGGATTTCTTACTATGAGTACTAGCAATAAATATATAAATAATGGTTTATTTTTGTGTGTTCCAGGCGAGCCAGCCGCACGAGTGAGGTGTCCAGAGATGCGTCTCGGCGCGGGCCAGCTAGCTAGGACGTTTCCAGAAACTAACCGGGAACAAAATTTTGCACAGTGGTCAAAAAACCACTTTTTTCAGGAAAAAATCGAGTTTTCAGCGACCGGCGTAGGTTTCAGATCGCGCAAAGCGCCGGGAAACCTAGGCTAGACAGGCGAGAACCCGATTCTGCAAAAAGTTTTGAAATCCAGACAGGGAATTTCTGGATAAAAATGAATAACTATTAAAAATTTTGAAAAAATTGCTAAGTACTAGAACTGAAAAATATTTTTTCAGCTAGGTCAGTAAAAATCCTGTCAAACTTTAGGGAAGACCTATAGGACCACGTATCAACCGAAAACCAGGTCAAAATATCTATCCTGGTTATAAAGATATTGCAATTTTTGTCTGGACGGGGCTCGGTTAGGTGGATTTCTTACTATGAGTACTAGCAATAAATATATAAATAATGGTTTATTTTTGTGTGTTCCAGGCGAGCCAGCCGCACGAGTGAGGTGTCCAGAGATGCGTCTCGGCGCGGGCCAGCTAGCTAGGACGTTTCCAGAAACTAACCGGGAACAAAATTTTGCACAGTGGTCAAAAAACCACTTTTTTCAGGAAAAAATCGAGTTTTCAGCGACCGGCGTAGGTTTCAGATCGCGCAAAGCGCCGGGAAACCTAGGCTAGACAGGCGAGAACCCGATTCTGCAAAAAGTTTTGAAATCCAGACAGGGAATTTCTGGATAAAAATGAATAACTATTAAAAATTTTGAAAAAATTGCTAAGTACTAGAACTGAAAAATATTTTTTCAGCTAGGTCAGTAAAAATCCTGTCAAACTTTAGGGAAGACCTATAGGACCACGTATCAACCGAAAACCAGGTCAAAATATCTATCCTGGTTATAAAGATATTGCAATTTTTGTCTGGACGGGGCTCGGTTAGGTGGATTTCTTACTATGAGTACTAGCAATAAATATATAAATAATGGTTTATTTTTGTGTGTTCCAGGCGAGCCAGCCGCACGAGTGAGGTGTCCAGAGATGCGTCTCGGCGCGGGCCAGCTAGCTAGGACGTTTCCAGAAACTAACCGGGAACAAAATTTTGCACAGTGGTCAAAAAACCACTTTTTTCAGGAAAAAATCGAGTTTTCAGCGACCGGCGTAGGTTTCAGATCGCGCAAAGCGCCGGGAAACCTAGGCTAGACAGGCGAGAACCCGATTCTGCAAAAAGTTTTGAAATCCAGACAGGGAATTTCTGGATAAAAATGAATAACTATTAAAAATTTTGAAAAAATTGCTAAGTACTAGAACTGAAAAATATTTTTTCAGCTAGGTCAGTAAAAATCCTGTCAAACTTTAGGGAAGACCTATAGGACCACGTATCAACCGAAAACCAGGTCAAAATATCTATCCTGGTTATAAAGATATTGCAATTTTTGTCTGGACGGGGCTCGGTTAGGTGGATTTCTTACTATGAGTACTAGCAATAAATATATAAATAATGGTTTATTTTTGTGTGTTCCAGGCGAGCCAGCCGCACGAGTGAGGTGTCCAGAGATGCGTCTCGGCGCGGGCCAGCTAGCTAGGACGTTTCCAGAAACTAACCGGGAACAAAATTTTGCACAGTGGTCAAAAAACCACTTTTTTCAGGAAAAAATCGAGTTTTCAGCGACCGGCGTAGGTTTCAGATCGCGCAAAGCGCCGGGAAACCTAGGCTAGACAGGCGAGAACCCGATTCTGCAAAAAGTTTTGAAATCCAGACAGGGAATTTCTGGATAAAAATGAATAACTATTAAAAATTTTGAAAAAATTGCTAAGTACTAGAACTGAAAAATATTTTTTCAGCTAGGTCAGTAAAAATCCTGTCAAACTTTAGGGAAGACCTATAGGACCACGTATCAACCGAAAACCAGGTCAAAATATCTATCCTGGTTATAAAGATATTGCAATTTTTGTCTGGACGGGGCTCGGTTAGGTGGATTTCTTACTATGAGTACTAGCAATAAATATATAAATAATGGTTTATTTTTGTGTGTTCCAGGCGAGCCAGCCGCACGAGTGAGGTGTCCAGAGATGCGTCTCGGCGCGGGCCAGCTAGCTAGGACGTTTCCAGAAACTAACCGGGAACAAAATTTTGCACAGTGGTCAAAAAACCACTTTTTTCAGGAAAAAATCGAGTTTTCAGCGACCGGCGTAGGTTTCAGATCGCGCAAAGCGCCGGGAAACCTAGGCTAGACAGGCGAGAACCCGATTCTGCAAAAAGTTTTGAAATCCAGACAGGGAATTTCTGGATAAAAATGAATAACTATTAAAAATTTTGAAAAAATTGCTAAGTACTAGAACTGAAAAATATTTTTTCAGCTAGGTCAGTAAAAATCCTGTCAAACTTTAGGGAAGACCTATAGGACCACGTATCAACCGAAAACCAGGTCAAAATATCTATCCTGGTTATAAAGATATTGCCGGTTAGGTTAGGTTAGGTTAGGTTAGGTTAGGTTAGGTTAGGTTGGGGGGGGGTGCGATGTCCGATTGATGGCCGTATCAATCGAACATCGCATCCTCCAGGCGAACACCAACCACTGCCGGACAGCCCAGGATCTGCTGATGCAGACCATGGCTGAGTGGTTGGTGGACTTGGCGGTGGTCGCCGAGCCTTACTCGGTCCCTGGCCATTGGCTGGGCGACCGGGACGGCTTGGTGGCGTTGGTGGCGCGGTCTTCCACAGACTCCCCTCCCCTCTCGCTCTTAGAGAGGGGACCGGGATACGTGGCCGCCGCGTGGGGAGATGTGGCCCTTGTGGGGGTCTATTTCTCCCCAAACCGCCCTCTCACGGACTTTGAGGATTTCTTAGAAGTCCTCACCGCAGCCGTAGGGAGGGCGTCGCCGCGCCAGGTCGTGGTGTTGGGCGACCTGAACGCCAAGTCGGTGGCCTGGGGCAACCCGGCTGCCACCTGCAACGTCCGGGGACGCGCCGTCGAGTTTTGGGCGGCGTCATGCGGTGTGTCCCTCCTCAACAGGGGGGCGGTCCACACATGTGTGCGGCAACGGGGAGGGTCGGTGGTTGACGTCTCGTTCGCCACCCCCGTCCTAGCCGCACGCATTGTGAACTGGCGGGTAGAGTTGGTGGAGACCTTGTCGGACCACCGTTATGTGCGGTTCGACATCTCCACCCAGAGCCCTCGTGGGCAGATGGCCCGCTCTAGCGGGTCTCCCTTCCCACGGTGGGCTCTCACTCGCCTGGACCGGGAGGCAGCCAAGGAGGCGGCCTTCCTCCAGGATTGGTTGTCGCCCCCTGTTGAGGGCCAGGACGTTGACGCCGCAGCGGTCCGGCTCAGGGAATCCCTGACCGAGGTGTGCAATTCAAGCATGCCTCGGTCTCGCCGTCCGCCTCCCCGTCGTGCCGTGTATTGGTGGACGGAGGAACTGGCGGGGCTCCGTGCCTCCTGCGTGGCAGCCAGGAGGGCCTACACACGGAGCCGTCGGCGCAGCGCCCGAAGCCAGACAGACGAGGACCGCCTCTACGCCTCTTACCGAGAGGCAAAGGCGGTCCTCAAGTCGGCAATGGGCGCTGCCAAAGACGCGGCGAGGGCCGAAATGCTCGAGGGTCTCGACAGGGATCCCTATGGGAGACCATATAAGGCGGCGCGGAACCAACTCCGCCCCCATGGTCCCCCATTGACGGAGACCCTCGAGCCGGCGTTGCTGGATGGGGTGGTCCGGTCTCTGTTTCCGGGCAGGACCGAGTTCACCCCACCAACGATGGACCCCCCGCAGGGGGCGGCTTCACCGGAGGAGGGGATCCCTCCGGTGACGGCGGAGGAATTTCGCGCGGGGGTTCTCAACCTCCGCGCGAAAAAGACGGCACCTGGGCCGGACGGCGTCCCTGCACGGGTGGTGGCCATAGCTGCCACCCAAATGGAGGATCGGTTTCGGGAACTTTTCAGCGCGTGCTTTACGGCTGGGAGGTTCCCGAAACCGTGGAAGGAGGGGCAGTTGTGCCTCCTCCGTAAGGAGGGACGCCCGGCGGACTCCCCCTCGGCATACCGGCCCATCGTTTTGCTCGATGAGGTCGGTAAAATGTTCGAGGGGGTCATCGCCTCCCGGCTCAGTGGCCTGTTGCGGGGAGTAGGGCCAGACCTGTCGGACGCCCAGTTCGGGTTCCGACAGGGGCGTTCGACCATCGACGCGCTGGCCCTACTCAAAAGCCAGGTGAAGGACGCGATGGGGGCGGGGGAGGGGGTGTTGGCGGTGTCATTCGACATTGCCAATGCCTTCAACTCCGTCCCCCACTCGACCATATTGGAGGCACTCCGCTATCACGGAGTGCCCCAATACTTGCGGAACGTCCTGGCCAGCTACTTGGAGGACAGAGAGGTCCTCCTCGTGGACAAGCTGGCCAGGATGAGACGGTATGCAGCCGAGTCCGGTGTTCCGCAGGGGTCTGTCTTAGGACCCCCCCTGTGGAACATCGGCTTCGACTGGCTCCTGCGGGGAGCCCTCCTCCCGGGCACGAGTGTCATCTGTTACGCAGATGACACTCTCCTCACTGCCCGGGGGAAGAGCTTCAGGGAGGCGGCCTGTTTGGCCTCGGCTGGCGGATCCTTGGTCGCAGGAAGGATCCGCCGCCTAGGGTTGAGGGTGGCGCTGAACAAGACCGAGGCCGTGTTCTTCCACGGGCCTCGGCAGCGCTGCCCTCCTGACGCCCACATATTCGTGGAGGACGTCAGGATAGGGGTCCAGGCCCAGATGAAATATCTGGGCCTGGTGCTGGACAGCAGGTGGCGCTTCGGCCCGCATTTCAGCGGGCTGTCGACGCGCCTGCTGAAGGCCGCGGACGCCCTGTCTTGGCTCCTCCCGAACCTGGGGGGGCCAAACGCACGATGCCGGCGGTTGTATGCCGGCATCCTGCGTAGCATGGCCCTATACGGGGCCCCCATCTGGGCGGACTCCCTCCATAGGAGGGAGAATGCCACCGCCATCCGCAGGCCCCAAAGGGCCATTGCACAGCGGGTGGCGAGGGCTTACCGCTCGGTGGGGTTCTCGGCGGCGTGCGCTCTGGCGAGCACCCCTCCTTGGGAGTTGGAGGCGTGGGTGCTCGCCAGAGTGTACGAGTGGACGGCGCGGCGAAGGGCGCTCGGGGAGCGCCCCGTCGCGGAGGAGCGGGAGGCCGTGCGGCGGGAGGCGAGGGACGCCATCATCGTCCATTGGACGGAGGACCTCGCCTCCGCCACCTTTGGCCGCCGAACCCTGGACGCGCTCGGTCCGGTCCTGCGGGACTGGCTCGAGCGCTCCCACGGTTTCCTCTCTTTCCGTCTGGTGCAGGTGTTATCCGGGCATGGCTGTTTCGGATCGCACCTGCACCGGATCGGGAGGGAGGAAACTCCGGCGTGCCACGACTGCGGCGCGGCAGAGGACACGGCACAGCACACCCTCGAGGTGTGCCCGGCTTGGTCCGAGCTGCGCCGCAGTCTCACCGCGGTGGTCGGCCAGGACCTCTCATTACCCGGCGTGGTCAGCGCCATGCTGGAGAGTGAGGGGGCCTGGGCAGCGGTCGCCTCCTTTTGCGAGGCGGTTATCTCGCAAAAGGAGGCGGCGGAGCGCGAGCGGGAGGAAGACCCTCTCGCTGCGCCGCTCCGAAGACGGAGAAGAGGTCGGAGAAGGCGGGGCCTTCTCCCTCCTCGTGGTGGTGACGGGCGGGCGACAGGCGCGGGGGCGCCTTCGCCCGCATTGCACCCTGCACCACCTTCGTCGGACATTCCCGGCCCTCCCCCAACGGGGAGGGCGTGAAGGGCCCGCCGTGAAGGCGGGCGGACGTCGGAGGGGGGCTGGACGTAAAGGCTCTGCCGATCTCCCAGTCCCTCTCCACTCAGACGATGCGGGAATGCCGCTGGGTTATTTTAGTGGGTATACCGGGCTAGCCCGGGGAGTCCCACACGGCCCCCCCATCCCCCGATGGGAGGGTGTGCGTAATGCATTTTTTCCCAGCGCAAAAAAAAAAAAAAAAAAAAAAAAAAAAAAAAAAGGTTAGGTTGGGGGACCCCCTCACACTGCTTACGTCCACGTCGTGTCCCCTGGAAACGGCCCAGTTCTGTCACCGTAACGGAGTGGCAGACTGGGTACGGCCAAAGTGCAGTGTGCCTTCGTAGCGATCAAAATATTTTTAACCTGCTTTTAAATATTTTATGCGTTTTTTAGCTGCGAACCTGCTGGAGGTATTTTAACTTTTTAAAATGCCTACACCCTCGCGGGACGCCTACGGGCGATTTTTAAAACCCAAAGGCCCTTCTCAGGGCCAACCCAAAGGCCCTTCTCAGGGCCAACCCAAAGGCCCTTCTCAGGGCCAATCCGACGCCTCGGCGTCAGAGGCCAGCCGCGCGCCGTCTGCGGCTAGCCTCTTCGGTACGGCGGACTCGTTCTCGGACTCCGAAAATGAGTCCGTGATCAGCGTCTCGGACGCGGGCGATTCTCGGTCGCGGAAGCGGGCCTATCTGAAGGATGGGTCCGAGGGCTCCTCGGCCTCGGGTTCGGCGAGGAAGTCCAGAGCCAAGAAGCCGACGACGGCCGCAGACACCCACGTCGTGGGTCTCGCGGACGCCGAACGCCAATTAGACCTGGCTCAGCGGGAGCATCGCCAGCAGGAGCTGGAGGAGCGGGTTGCTGTGAAGGAGCAACGGGCTCGAGCTGCGCGGGCCAAATCCGGCTACGGCGCGTCCCGCGTGCTGTACGCGGACTACTCATTGGCCGAGCTGGAGCGGATGGCGGAGGAGGACGAGGAGGAGATCGCGGAGGTCGCCTCTAAGTCCTCAAATCTTAAGGGCACGTTCCAGAAGGCCCTTAAATGTAGAGCCGCGAGCATGCGCGGTATCGTCGCGGAGTTGGTCCAGCGGAAGGCGACCGACGAGACGAGGGAATTGCAGGCGATAGTCGATCGCCTGCAATTAGAAGTCAGCCAGCTTCATCAGAAGCTGGCTGAGGTCACGGCTCGACCAAACCAGGCCGAACCGAGACCTGCAGCAGAAGCCCCCTCCTCCAACCTTGAGGATGTCATCCGAAAGGTTGTTATGGAGGAGAGGGCTTTCACAAGAGCCTGTCTTGCGGGTATAG
Source organism: Lacanobia wlatinum (assembly GCA_947578705.1). Classification (NCBI taxonomy): domain Eukaryota; kingdom Metazoa; phylum Arthropoda; class Insecta; order Lepidoptera; family Noctuidae; genus Lacanobia; species Lacanobia wlatinum. Next base: position 14,481 of record CANPUP010000056.1, read on the forward strand.
AGGACCGGCTCTTGCCCGAAAAACGCCTCCGACCGCCGCTTGCGGCGGACAAGAGGCGAAGCGAGCCGGGGCCGTCCTCTATGGAGGAAGACGCCCTTCTCCCTTCGACCACCCCATCCAACCAGCAGGGTTGGACCGAAGTGGTCAGGAAGGGGAAGGGCAAAGGTAAGGGCAAGGGCAGCAAGGCGGCAGTGGCCGTCCCTGCCGTCCCCGCCACCTCGCCTCCCGGCCAGTCACAGAGGACTGGTAAGGGAAAGGGGAAGGGCAAGGCCAGCAAGGCAGCGCCGGCCGTCTCCGCCGACCCCGCCATCCCCGCCACCACGCCTCCCAGCCAGTCGACCGGCAAGGGCAAGGGGAAGGGGAAGGGGAAAAGGACGCTCGTCCCCCCAAGGTCCGCAGCCGTCGTGGTGACGCTCACCGCGGAGGCTGCGGAGCGAGGGGAGACGTACGCGTCCATCCTCCTGCGGGCGCGTGCCAATGCCGATCCCACCCAACTGGGGATCGGCAAGGTCTCGTGCCGGCGGACCCAAGCCGGGGCTCGACTATTCGAGTTCCCGGGGGCGGAAGGCAGCGCCAGCGCTGACCTCTTCGCAGCCAAGCTGCAGGAGGTCATCGCTGACGCAGCCAAGGTGGCCCGACCCACAAAGTCGGCGGCGATAGAGGTGACGGACTTGGACGACTCCGTCACCAAGGAGGAGGTGGTGGCGAAGGTCGCAGCCATTGGGGGCTGCGGCGTCGCAGCGGTGCAAGGCCGGGACATCAGGCCCGGCCGCGGCGGCATGGGCACTATTCGCCTAGAGTGCCCAGTCGCCGTTGCCAAAGCCGTCCTTAATAAAGGACGGCTTACAGTCGGCTTCAGCTCGGGTGCGGTCCGAGCACTGGAGGACCAACCTCTTCGGTGCTACAGGTGCTTCGGCATCGGCCACACCCGGGCCCTCTGTCCGTCCAAGGTCGACAGGACGGACAGCTGCTACCGCTGCGGCAGGGACGGCCACAAGTCCGCCTCCTGCACGGCCGCCACACCGCACTGCGCCGTGTGTGCCGCCAGCGGCCGGCCGGCAGGCCACGTAATGAAGGGGAGGATGTGCAATCCTCCCCTTAAGAGGGGCAAAGCGCAGGCGCCGGTCGGGCCTGCTACTAGCGCCGTGGTTCCTGAGGCCGGAACCGCGGTGGCTGCGGAGGAGGGGGGTGCGATGTCCGATTGATGGCCGTATCAATCGAACATCGCATCCTCCAGGCGAACACCAACCACTGCCGGACAGCCCAGGATCTGCTGATGCAGACCATGGCTGAGTGGTTGGTGGACTTGGCGGTGGTCGCCGAGCCTTACTCGGTCCCTGGCCATTGGCTGGGCGACCGAGACGGCTTGGTGGCGTTGGTGGCGCGGTCTTCCACAGACTCCCCTCCCCTCTCGCTCTTAGAGAGGGGACCGGGATACGTGGCCGCCGCGTGGGGAGATGTGGCCCTGATCGGGGTCTATTTCTCCCCAAACCGCCCTCTCACGGACTTTGAGGACTTCCTGGAGGTCCTCACCGCAGCCGTAGGGAGGGCGTCGCCGCGCCAGGTCGTCGTGTTGGGCGACCTGAACGCCAAGTCGGTGGCATGGGGCAACCCGGCTGCCTCATGCAACGTCCGGGGACGCGCCGTCGAGTTTTGGGCGGCGTCATGCGGCGTGTCCCTCCTCAACAGGGGGGCGGTCCACACATGTGTGCGGCAACGGGGAGGGTCGGTGGTTGACGTCTCGTTTGCCACCCCCGTCCTTGCCGCACGCATCGTGAACTGGCGGGTGGAGTTGGTGGAGACCTTGTCGGACCACCGCTATGTGCGGTTCGACATCTCCACCCAGAGCCCTCGTGGGCAGATGGCCCGCTCTAGCGGGTCTCCCTTCCCACGGTGGGCTCTCACTCGCCTGGACCGGGAGGCAGCCAAGGAGGCGGCCTTCCTCCAGGACTGGCTGTCGCCCCCTGTTGGGAACTTGGACGTTGATGCCGCAGCGGTCCGGCTCAGGGAATCCCTGACCGAGGTGTGCAACTCCAGCATGCCTCGGTCTCGCCGTCCGCCTCCCCGTCGTGCCGTTTACTGGTGGTCGGAGGAACTGGCGGGGCTCCGTGCCTCCTGTGTGGCGGCTAGGAGGGCCTACACGCGGAGCCGTCGGCGCAGCGCCCGAAGTCAGACAGACGAGGATCGCCTCTACGCCTCTTACCGAGAGGCAAAGGCGGTCCTCAAGTCGGCAATGGGCGCTGCCAAAGACGCGGCGAGGGCCGAAATGCTCGAGGGTCTCGACAGGGATCCCTATGGGAGACCATACAAGGCGGCGCGGAACCAACTCCGCCCCCATGGTCCCCCATTGACGGAGACCCTCGAGCCGGCATTGCTGGATGGGGTGGTTCGGTCCCTGTTTCCGCGCAGGACCGAATTCACCCCACCAACGACGGACCCCCCGCTGGGGGCGGCTTCACCGGAGGAGGGGATCCCTCCGGTGACGGCGGACGAATTTCGCGCGGGGGTTCTCAGCCTCCGCGCGAAGAAGACGGCCCCTGGGCCGGACGGCGTCCCTGCACGGGTGGTGGCAATAGCTGCCGCTCAGATGGAGGACCGGTTTCGGGACCTTTTCAGCGCGTGTTTTACGGCTGGGAGGTTCCCGAAACCGTGGAAGGAGGGGCAGTTGTGCCTCCTCCGTAAGGAGGGACGCCCGGCGGACTCCCCCTCGGCATACCGGCCCATCGTTTTGCTCGATGAGGTCGGTAAAATGTTCGAGGGGGTCATCGCCTCCCGGCTCAGTGGCCTGTTGCGGGGAGTAGGGCCAGACCTGTCGGACGCCCAGTTCGGGTTCCGACAGGGGCGTTCGACCATCGACGCACTGGCCCTACTCAAGGCCCAGGTGAAGGGGGCGGTGGAGGCGGGGGAGGGGGTGTTGGCGGTGTCATTCGACATCGCCAACGCCTTCAACTCTGTCCCCCACTCGACCATATTGGAGGCACTCCGATATCACGGAGTGCCCCAATACCTGAGGAACGTCCTGGCCAGCTACCTGGAGGACAGAGAGGTCCTCCTCGTGGACAAGCTGGCCAGGATGAGGCGGTACGCAGCCGAGTCCGGTGTTCCGCAGGGGTCTGTCTTAGGGCCCCCCTTGTGGAACATCGGATTCGATTGGCTCCTGCGGGGAGCCCTCCTCCCGGGCACGAGTGTCATCTGTTACGCAGATGACACTCTCCTCACTGCCCGGGGGAGGACTTTCGGAGAGGCGGCCTGTTTGGCCTCGGCTGGCGGATCCTTGGTCGCAGGGAGGATCCGCCGCCTAGGGTTGAGGGTGGCGCTGAACAAGACCGAGGCCGTGTTCTTTCACGGGCCTCGGCAGCGCTGCCCTCCTGACGCCCACATATTCGTGGAGGACGTCAGGATAGGGGTCCAGGCCCAGATGAAATATCTGGGCCTGGTGCTGGACAGCAGGTGGCGCTTCGGCCCGCACTTCAGCGGGCTGTCGACGCGCCTGCTGAAGGCTGCGGACGCCCTGTCTTGGCTCCTCCCGAACCTGGGGGGGCCAAACGCACGATGCCGGCGGTTGTATGCCGGCATCCTGCGTAGCATGGCCCTATACGGGGCCCCCATCTGGGCGGACTCCCTCCATAGGAGGGAGAATGCCACCGCCATCCGCAGGCCCCAAAGGGCCATTGCACAGCGGGTGGCGAGGGCTTACCGCTCGGTGGGGTTCTCGGCGGCGTGCGCTCTGGCGAGCACCCCTCCTTGGGAGTTGGAGGCGTGGGTGCTCGCCAGAGTGTACGAGTGGACGGCGCGGCGAAGGGCGCTCGGGGAGCGCCCCGTCGCAGAGGAGCGGGAGGCCGTGCGGCGGGAGGCGAGGGACGCCATCATCGTCCATTGGACGGAGGACCTCGCCTCCGCCACCTTTGGCCGCCGAACCCTGGACGCGCTCGGTCCGGTCTTGCGGGACTGGCTCGAGCGCTCCCACGGTTTCCTCTCCTTCCGTCTGGTCCAGGTGTTGTCCGGGCATGGCTGCTTCGGATCTCACCTGCACCGGATCGGGAGGGAGGAAACTCCGGCGTGCCACGATTGCGGCGCGGCGGAAGACACGGCACAGCACACCCTGGAGGTGTGCCCGGCTTGGTCCGAGCTGCGCCGCAGTCTAACCGCGGAGATCGACCAGGACCTCTCACTTCCCGGCGTGGTCAGAGCCATGCTGGAGAGTGAGGGGGCCTGGTCAGCGGTAGCCTCCTTTTGCGAGGCGGTTATCTCGCAAAAGGAGGCGGCGGAGCGCGAGCGGGAGGATGACCCTCTCGCTGCGCCGCTCCGCAGGCGAAGAAGAGGTCGGAGGAGGCGGGGCCTTCTCCCTCCTCGTGGTGGTGATGGGCGGGCGACAGGCGCGGGGGCGTCTGCGCCCGCATTGCACCCGTCACCACCTTCGTCGGACATTCCCGGCCCTCCCCCAACGGGGAGGGCGTGAAGGGCCCGCCGTGAAGGCGGGCGGACGTCGGAGGGGGACTGGACGTAAAGGCTCTGCCGATCTCCCAGTCCCTCTCCACTCAGACGATGCGGGAATGCCGCTGGGTTATTTTAGTGGGTATACCGGGCTAGCCCGGGGAGTCCCACACAGCCCCCCCATCCCCCGATGGGAGGGTGTGCGTAATGCATTTTTTCCCAGCGCAAAAAAAAAAAAAAAAAAAAAAAAAAAAAAAAAAAAAGGTTAGGTTAGGTTAGGTTAGGTTAGGTTAGGTTAGGTTGGGGGACCCCCCACACTGCTTGCGTCCACGTCGCGTCCCCTGGAAACGGCCCAGTTCTGTCACCGTAACGGAGTGGCAGACTGGGTACGGCCAAAGAGCAGTGTGCTTTCGCAGCTACATTTTACCTTGCCTTGTTAGCTGTGAACCTGCGGAGAATTTTATTTTAACATGCCTACACCCCCGCGGGACGCCTTCGGGCGCTTTTTAAAACCCAAAGGCCCTTCTCAGGGCCAACCCAAAGGCCCTTCTCAGGGCCAACCCAAAGGCCCTTCTCAGGGCCAATCTGACGCTTCAGCGTCAGAAGCTAGCCGCGCGCCGTCTGCAGCTAGCTTCTTTGGAACGGCGGACTCGTTGTCGGACTCCGACAACGAGTCCATTATCAGCGTGTCCGACGCGGGCAACTCCCGGTCGCGGAAGCGGGCCTTCCTGAAAGATGGGTCTGAGGGCTCCTCGGCCTCAGGCTCATCTCAGAAGAGGCAGTCGAAGGCCAAAAAGCCGACGACGATCGCGGACACCCACGTGGTGGGTCTTGTTGACGCCCAACGCCAGCTGGATCTGAATCGGCGGGCGCAGCTTCAACAAGAGCTGGAAGAAAAGGTTGCAGCCAAGGAGCAGCGGGCGCGCGCCGCCCGGGCAAAGGCTGGGTACGGCGCATCCCGCGTCCTGTACGCAGACCAGTCCGTGGCCGAGCTGGCGCGGATGGCGGAGGAGGACGAGGAGGAGATCGCGGAGGTCGCCTCTAAGTCCTCAAATCTTAAGGGCACATTTCAAAAGGCCCTTAAGTGCCGCGCCGCGAGTATGCGCGGCATCATAGAGGAGTTGGTCCAGCGCACGGCGACCGACGAGACGCGGCAACTGCAGGCGACCGTCGATCGCCTGCAATTGGAGGTCAGCCAACTCCACCAGAAGCTGGCTGACGCCACGGCTCGGCCACAACAGGCCGAAGCAAGACCTGCGGTGGAAGCCCCCCCCTCCAACCTTGAGGATATACTCCGCAAGGTGGTAATGGAGGAGAGGGCCTTCACCAGGGCCTGCATTGCAGGCATTGAGGACCGGCTCCTGCCGGAGAAGCGCCTCCGACCGCCGCTTGCGGCGGACAAGAGGCGAAGCGAGGCGGGGCCGTCCTCTCTAGAGGAAGACGCCCTTCTCCCTTCGACCACATCGTCCAACCAGCAGGGCTGGACCGAGGTGGTCAGGAAGGGGAAGGGCAAGGGCAAGAAGTCGGCAACGGCCGTCCCTGCCGCCCCCGCCACCACCCCTACCAGCCAGGCACAGGCGACTGGAAAGGGTAAGAGGAAGGGCAAGGCCAGAAAAGCGGCAGCGGCCGCCCCTGCCGTCCCCGCAACCACGCCTCCTAGCCAGTCGACCGGCAAGGGAAAGGCCAAGGGGAAAAGGGCGCTCGTCCCCCCAAGGTCCGCAGCCGTCGTGGTGACGCTCACCGCGGAGGCTGCGGAGCGAGGGGAGACGTACGCGTCCATCCTTCTGCGGGCGCGTGCTAACGCCGATCCGGCCCAATTGGGGATCGGCAAAGTGTCCTGCCGGAAGACCCAAGCCGGGGCTCGTATTTTCGAGTTCCCGGGGGCGGAGGGCAGCGCCAGCGCTGACCTCTTTGCAGCCAAGCTGCAGGAGGTCATCGCGGACGCTGCCAAGGTGGCCCGGCCGGTCAAGTCGGCGACAATTGAGGTGGCCGACTTGGACGACTCGGTCACCAAGGAGGAGGTTGTGGCGAAGGTCGCAGCCATTGGGGGCTGCGGCGTCGCAGCGGTGCAAGGCCGGGACATTAGGCCCGGCCGCGGCGGCATGGGCACCATTCGTTTGGAGTGCCCAGTCGCCGTTGCCAAAGCCGTCCTCGATAAGAGACGGCTTACTGTTGGCTTCAGCTCGGGTGCGGTCCGGGCACTTGTGGAGCAGCCACTGCGCTGCTTCAGGTGCTTCGGCATCGGCCACACCCGAGCCCTCTGTCCGTCCTCGGTCGACAGGACGGACAGCTGCTACCGCTGCGGCAGGGACGGCCACAAGTCCGCCTCCTGCACGGCCGCCACACCGCACTGCGCCGTGTGTGCCGCCAGCGGCCGGCCGGCAGGCCACGTAATGAAGGGGAGGTTATGTAATCCTCCCCTTAAGAGGGGCAAAGCGCAGGCGCCGGTCGGGCCTGTTGCTAGCACCGTGGTTCCAGAGGCCGGAACCGCGGTGGCTGCGGAGGAGGGGGGTGCGATGTCCGATTGATGGCCGTATCAATCGAACATCGCATCCTCCAGGCGAACACCAACCACTGCCGGACAGCTCAGGATCTGCTGATGCAGACCATGGCTGAGTGGTTGGTGGACTTGGCGGTGGTCGCCGAGCCTTACTCGGTCCCTGGCCATTGGCTGGGCGACCGGGACGGCTTGGTGGCGTTGGTGGCGCGGTCTTCCACAGACTCCCCTCCCCTCTCGCTCTTAGAGAGGGGACCGGGATACGTGGCCGCCGCGTGGGGAGATGTGGCCCTGATCGGGGTCTATTTCTCCCCAAACCGCCCTCTCACGGACTTTGAGGACTTCCTGGAGGTCCTCACTGCAGCCGTAGGGAGGGCGTCGCCGCGCCAGGTCGTGGTGTTGGGCGACCTGAACGCCAAGTCGGTGGCTTGGGGCAACCCGGCTGCCGCCTGCAACGTCCGGGGACGCGCCGTCGAGTTTTGGGCGGCGTCATGCGGCGTGTCCCTCCTCAACAGGGGGGCGGTCCACACATGCGTGCGGCAACGGGGAGGGTCGGTGGTTGACGTTTCGTTCGCCACCCCCGTCCTTGCCGCACGCATTGTGAACTGGCGGGTGGAGTTGGTGGAGACCTTGTCGGACCACCGCTATGTGCGGTTCGACATCTCCACCCAGAGCCCTCGTGGGCAGATGGCCCGCTCTAGCGGGTCTCCCTTCCCACGGTGGGCTCTCACTCGCCTGGACCGGGAGGCAGCCAAGGAGGCGGCCTTCCTCCAGGATTGGTTGTCGCCCCCTGTTGAGGGCCAGGACGTCGACGCCGCAGCGGTCCGGCTCAGGGAATACCTGACCGAGGTGTGCAATTCAAGCATGCCTCGGTCTCGCCGTCCGCCTCCCCGTCGTGCCGTCTATTGGTGGACGGAGGAACTGGCGGGGCTCCGAGCCTCCTGTGTGGCAGCCAGGAGGGCCTACACTCGGAGCCGTCGGCGCAGCGCCCGTAGTCAGGCAGACGAGGACCGCCTCTACGCCTCTTACCGAGAGGCAAAGGCGGTCCTCAAGTCGGCAATGGGCGCTGCCAAAGACGCGGCGAGGGCCGAGATGCTCGAGGGTCTCGACAGGGATCCCTATGGGAGACCATACAAGGCGGCGCGGAATCAACTCCGCCCCCATGGTCCCCCATTGACGGAGACCCTCGAGCCGGCGTTGCTGGATGGGGTGGTCCGGTCCCTGTTTCCGGGCAGGACCGACTTCACCCCACCAACGATGGACCCCCCGCAGGGGGCGGCTTCACCGGAGGAGGGGATCCCTCCGGTGACGGCGGAGGAATTTCGCGCGGGGGTACTCAGCCTCCGCGCGAAGAAGACGGCCCCTGGGCCGGACGGCGTCCCCGCACGGGTGGTAGCTATTGCTGCCACCCAAATGGAGGACCGATTTCGGGAACTTTTCAGCGCGTGCTTTACGGCTGGGAGGTTCCCGAAATCGTGGAAGGAGGGGCAGTTGTGCCTCCTCCGTAAGGAGGGACGCCCGGCGGACTCCCCCTCGGCGTACCGGCCCATCGTTCTGCTCGATGAGGTCGGTAAATTGTTCGAGGGGATCATCGCCGGGCGGCTTAATAGCCTTTTGCGGGGAGTAGGGCCAGACCTGTCGGACGCCCAGTTCGGGTTCCGACAGGGGCGTTCGACCATCGACGCACTGGCCCTACTCAAGGCCCAGGTGAAGGGGGCGGTGGAGGCGGGGGAGGGGGTGTTGGCGGTGTCATTCGACATTGCCAATGCCTTCAACTCCGTCCCCCACTCGACCATATTGGAGGCACTCCGATATCACGGAGTGCCCCAATACTTGCGGAACGTCCTGGCCAGCTACTTGGAGGACAGAGAGGTCCTCCTCGTGGACAAGCTGGCCAGGATGAGACGGTACGCAGCCGAGTCCGGTGTTCCGCAGGGGTCTGTCTTAGGGCCCCCCTTGTGGAACATCGGATTCGATTGGCTCCTGCGGGGAGCCCTCCTCCCGGGCACGAGTGTCATCTGTTACGCAGATGACACTCTCCTCACTGCCCGGGGGAGGACTTTCGGAGAGGCGGCCTGTTTGGCCTCGGCTGGCGGATCCTTGGTCGCAGGGAGGATCCGCCGCCTAGGGTTGAGGGTGGCGCTGAACAAGACCGAGGCCGTGTTCTTTCACGGGCCTCGGCAGCGCTGCCCTCCTGACGCCCACATATTCGTGGAGGACGTCAGGATAGGGGTCCAGGCCCAGATGAAATATCTGGGCCTGGTGCTGGACAGCAGGTGGCGCTTCGGCCCGCACTTCAGCGGGCTGTCGACGCGCCTGCTGAAATCTGCGGACGCCCTGTCCTGGCTCCTCCCGAACCTGGGCGGGCCCAACGCGCGATGCCGGCGCTTATATGCCGGCATCTTGCGTAGCATGGCCCTATATGGGGCCCCCATCTGGGCGGACTCCCTCCACAGGAGGGAGAATGCCACCGCCATCCGCAGGCCCCAAAGGGCCATTGCACAGCGGGTGGCGAGGGCATACCGCTCAGTGGGGTTCTCGGCGGCGTGCGCTCTGGCTAGCACCCCTCCTTGGGAGTTGGAGGCGTGGGTGCTCGCCAGAGTGTACGAGTGGACGGCGCGACGAAAGGCGCTAGGAGAGCGGCCCGTCGCGGAAGAGCGGGAGGCCGTGCGGCGGGAGGCGAGGGACGCCATCATCGTCCATTGGACGGAGGACCTCGCCTCCGCCGCCTTTGGCCGCCGAACCCTGGACGCGCTCGGTCCGGTCTTGCGGGACTGGCTCGAGCGCTCCCACGGTTTCCTCTCCTTCCGTCTGGTCCAGGTGTTGTCCGGGCATGGCTGCTTCGGATCTCACCTGCACCGGATCGGGAGGGAGGAAACTCCGGCGTGCCACGACTGCGGCGCGGCAGAGGACACGGCACAGCACACCCTCGAGGTGTGCCCGGCTTGGTCCGAGCTGCGCCGCAGTCTCACCGCGGTGGTCGGCCAGGACCTCTCATTACCCGGCGTGGTCAGCGCCATGCTGGAGAGTGAGGGGGCCTGGTCAGCGGTAGCCTCCTTTTGCGAGGACGTCATCTCGCAAAAGGAGGCGGCGGAGCGTGCGCGGGAGGACGACCCTCTCGCTGCGCCGCTCCGTAGGCGAAGAAGAGGTCGGAGAAGGCGCGGCCTTCTCCCTCCTCGTGGTGGTGATGGGCGGGCGACAGGCGCGGGGGCGCCTTCGCCCGCATTGCACCCGTCACCACCTTCGTCGGACATTCCCGGCCCTCCCCCCACGGGGAGGGCGTGAAGGGCCCGCCGTGAAGGCGGGCGGACGTCGGAGGGGGGCTGGACGTAAAGGCTCTGCCGATCTCCCAGTCCCTCTCCACTCAGACGATGCGGGAATGCCGCTGGGTTATTTTAGTGGGTATACCGGGCTTGCCCGGGGAGTCCCACACGGCCCCCCCCAATCCCCCGATGGGAGGGTGTGCGTAATGCATTTTTTCCCAGCGCAAAAAAAAAAAAAAAAAAAAAAAAAAAAAAAAAAAAAAAAAAAAAAAAAAAAAAGGTTAGGTTAGGTTAGGTTAGGTTAGGTTAGGTTAGGTTAGGTTAGGTTAGGTTAGGTTAGGTTAGGTTAGGTTAGGTTTTTTTTTTTTTTTTTTTTTTTTTGCTATGGCAGGAGGGGAAATCCTCATGGACGCCCCAACTGCCTCACACAAGATGAGACGGTTGGGGCAGTGCCGGACTCTTACCGGCTAAAACCTACTCCTGCCTTTCTGAGTGTCACCCTGACGTTGTCAGAGACCTGAATATGACAATTTGATTTGATATTAACTAGAAAATTTTTTAAACTATAATAAAAACTGAATGTATGTTGTGTTGGCATTAACTTATTTTATAAAACTTGGTTATTAAATGTACTGTTGAGGACCGATATTCTATATGCTTGTCGCGTTATATACTTTCGTACTTTTATTTAAGGACTTTTATATAAGGAAAGCATAGATTTAGGCTTCTCTGTTCCGATTAATAACTTTCGTTGAAATTTTTATACAAAACGCTACTAATTTTTCTCTGGATTTTATATTCTTAAGTAGTAGACTAATGTTTTCCTCATTAATGACTGTATCCAGATCTTGTTCCAATTCGAACCTTTCCCTCTGGAACACAGGACACTGTAGCAGAATATGTGGGACCGTCTCGAGCACGCCCGGCTCACAGATGCACGATGGGTTCTCCTTACACTTGAAGCGGTGCAAGTATTCGGAGAACCCACCGTGCCCCGTCATGATTTGCGTGACTACCCCGGTCGGCTTGATCTGTTTAACAATCCTGAAGGCATCTATTGCGTCTGGGAGGAAGATCTTTGTCACTGAGGCTGTTGTGCCCTCCTTATACCTCCGGTTCCATTCGTCAAGCGACCCCAAGCGGATCTGCCGCTTGACGAATGATACCGGGCAGAGGTCGTAGTCGGGCTTACGCTTGCTGTTCAGCGCGGCCTCTTTTGCAAGGTGGTCGGCACGTTCGTTCCCATCCAGTCCAGCGTGTGCCTTTATCCAGAACAAAGAGACATCTTTGCCCTGTGATAAAGCCACGTTGAGGTTCGCTCTCGCCTCCACTGCCAGCGCGTGGAGGGAACCCTGGTTCGTGACTGTTTGCATTGCAGCCATTGAGTCGGTGTAGATACCAAAGGTTCCCTCTTTGCGCCGCAGTATATGGCGTGTTGCTACGCATACGGCCAGGAGTTCTGCTTGGTAGACAGTACAGCACGTCGGCAAGCTAAGCTTGACGGACTTGGTCTCGGCTTCCCTGTCCCAGAGGGACAGTGCTGCTCCGACCTTGCCGTCAATCTTGCTGCCGTCGGTAAAAATCCGTATGTCTTGGCTGTTGTGGGACTCCACATGTGACTGGTCTACCAAGCTCACGAACCCCATAGCCGTATGTTTCGCCGGGTGCGGAGTCTCTGCAAACGCTACCACCCGCTCCACCTCCCTGCCCGCAAGTGATGGCTGGGGCACCCCCTTCTTTGCCTCGTACAGTGCGGCTGCTTCCTGTATTCGGAGGTCAAGTGGGAGTATCCCAGCCAACACGAGCGCGGAGTTTAGCGAAACGGTGCGATAGGATTTGCAGAGCTTTTGAGCGAACCCCCGCTGGACTGAATTAAGGAGTTTCTGAACTCCGACCTTCCTTGTTGCGGGCGCCCAGGCGCTGGCAGCATACATTATAACTGGCTCGACCGCCGCAGTATAAATGCTACGCACAACTTCTGGGTGTAGACCCCAGCTCACTCTGGCTGCTCTGGAGAGCTGCTTGTAAAAGTTGATAGCTTTTTTACAAACATTCGCAGCATGGGTGTTAAAGGTGAGCTTGTGGTCCACTGTGAGCCCCAGTATTTTAATCTCCTTTGACATGCCAATGTCGACCCCGCCCATGTTCAGGAGTGGGACATCATGCTTCAGCTTCCTTGTTACTAGCATGGCACAGGTCTTGTGCGGCGCAAACTTCAGCTTGTGCATGATGCCCCACCTCCGAACATACTCGAGGGCGGCATTGGCCTGTCTTTGGATCTCCAGTGCTGTATCCCCGTCGAAGATGAGCACCACGTCATCGGCAAACGCCTGGCAGTGGTCGCCCCGTTCTTCGAGCCCCTTCAACAGAGGATCCAGCACCAGGTTCCACAGGATCGGACCTCCAATCGACCCCTGTACACACCCCTTGGTCGTCTTTCTCCGGCACTCCGCTCCGGCGTACCTGACCTGGACACTTCTCTGATTCAGGTAGCTGTCTAGCATCCGCCTTATGTTCACCGGGCACTTTTCCTCAGCCAGTCTGGTTCTGATGGCCGGCCACCATGCGCTGTCGAAGGCTCCCTCTATATCCAGTGATACAACAGTGATCAGCTTCTTCTGATCCAGCTTTTGGTTGATGTGCTGTATCAGGGTGTAGAGGGAGTCCTCGGTGCTTTTCTGGGGCATGAATCCAAACTGGCGAGTACTCAACCGCGGGATCAGATGCCATTTCAGACGGGCTACCATCATCTTCTCCAGGATTTTGCCCAGGACAGGTAGAAGGCCAATGGGCCTGTACGACTTCGGGGTTGTGTAGGTGTCTTTGCCGGGTTTACGGAGTATCACTACTGTCGCCACTTTCCAGGCTCCAGGGAAGTGACCCTGCTCAAGGCACTTGTTGGCCAGTGCAAGGAACACCCCTGGATCCTGGAGAATGACTTGCTCGCAGATGTCGGCTGTGAGACCATCTGCCCCGGGTGCCTTCTTCGGGTTGAAGCTTCCCACCGCGGATCTCAGCTCCAGAAGCGTAAACGGTGGGTCATGGTATTCATCATGCGCCCACTCGTTTACACGACTGGCCGCTTCTCGTATCCGACGGTGGTCGTCATCATCCCCGTCTTCTAGGTCTTCGGGGTAGAAGGTCTCTGCCAGCAGCAGAGCCGACTCTTGCGGGTTGAGTGATACTCCGTCCTTCACCAGCGGCAGATCTTCCTGCCTTTTGGAGGTCCGCCCAATGATCCGATAGATTCCCTCCCAGACTCCCTCCCTATCCTGTTTCTCACAGAAGGCCTTCCAACTTTCCGTCTGTGCTTTTTTGGCATGGAACTCATACTTCTCCTTCGCTTGCAGGTACTCCTCGACGACTTTCTGCCTCCGAACCGGTGCAGCACATCGTATGCGGCGTCTTTTGGTGTTTACTTCGGACTTCAACTCGGCAAGCTCGGTGGACCACCACGGTAAGGTAACTGTAGCTCTACTTTTAATTTTGGGTATTGTTTCTTTACAAGTTTTTGATATAACATCTACGTAAGTATTAACGGTATTTTCCAAATCTGTTTTATTATTAATTGCTTCTATTTCTAAACTATTGATTCTACTCACTGCTTGCAATTGAGCCAATTTCTCATGAAATTGACCCCAATTTGCTTTACGTGTATTATATATTCTAGTGCTTCTACTAATATTTGTGCCTTTTGCTTTTTTCAGGTTAATTTTGAAAACAATACCGTTGTGGTCCGAGCTTGTAATGCCTTCTTCCACCTTCCAGTCCTCCACCAGTTCCAACATTTCGGTTGAGCAGGCTGTTAAGTCAACGAAACTGGTGTAGGACTTGCCGCCTCTGATGGTGTCAAAGGTCGGGGTGTTGCCGACGTTGAGTACCTGCAAGCCCATCTCCTCGAGAGTTCCCGAGACTTCTTCTCCTCTGGCGTCAAGGGCCGAACTGCCCCACCAGGCGCTTTTCGCGTTCGCGTCGCCGCCCACTATAATTCTTAGCTGGTGCATTTCCTCGCGAATCCGCTTGAGGTGCTCCAGGTATGGCCCTATGGGCTGGTCGGGTTCAAAATAGAACGAGACCACTGCGATTTCCCAGGCGCGGGTTCGGATCCTCACCACCGTGATGTTGTTGGTGGTGAGTTTCGGACACTGTGTCACGTCGAGTTCGCTGTCAAAGACGACGATGGCCGCCTTCACAGTTCCACTTCCTTGTTCCGCGCACTGGTAAACTCTCGCTCCATGGTAGTCTCGCATCCTTTTGATCCCACCCACATATGGCTCCTGGAGCAATGCGAATGCAACCCTGCGCTCGCTAGCCACTATTAGGAGCTCTTGGGTTGCTAAATTCTTCCTCTGCAGATTCGCTTGGATCACACTGTAGCTTGAGCGGACATTGGGGCAGTTTCTTGATGCCGTCGGGACCACCTTAGCAGTACGCCACCGACAGGCGTGCCAATGCGTCCCACTTGACGCGGATCGGGCACTCGCTGTCGAAGGCGTTGTGGTCTGTTCTGGCCATCTTTGCCAAAACACAGTTACGGCACTTTGGCGTCTCCGCCGTCAGTCTTGAAGGGCAGTCCGCACGTAAATGGGGGTCCCCGCAATGAGTACAGAGATCGGCAGGTTCCGTGCACAGCTTGCGGGTGTGGCCGTACCGCAGACAGCGAGTGCACTGGACCAGCGGTGACTGATCCAGTACCCGCACCCTCTGCAGGTCTATGTGCACTCGACCCGCCGTCGTCAGCCTCTGCCATATTGTTGGGGACACCTGCAGAACGATGTGGCACGTGTGAGTGTTTCTCGTCTTGCGACGGTATCTGGCCGAAATCCTCACATCCTCCGCAGGTATGTCCCCAATCAGGTGGTGGTTCTGACGCTTCACTGCCGCTATGAGTTCCGCGTCCGAGTGGCAGGAGAGGACATCCTTGATGATGACTAGCGGGTCTTTATTTTTAATTTCGTCCACCACCAAGTTCCCCGCCTTCTTGATGCGGTCGGTGACCTTCGTCATCTCCTCTCTGGTCTTAAATCCGACCACAACCTTTTGGTCTCGCGCCTTTCGCAGCCGCTCGACCTGCGTCCCTTGGTTCTTGGCGTCGACGGCCGCTCTCAGCTTCTCAACGACCTGTTCACCGGTGTCCTGCTCGTCAACAGACGACACGACCACCGAGTGAAGAGGCCGTTGGACTTGCTGCCTTGAGCTGGCGACCTCAGCGAAGGTCGGTCCCTGGCCCGGGGTGTAAGCAGGGGTTTGCTTCAGTTGCTCCGACAGAGCTCGCGTATGCTGTTGGCATTCCTCCAGCGCCTTGTTGTGCTGCTGGAGGTTATCCATGAGCTGTTTCATGAGCTCTGTCGGAACATCTGTGCCAGGCGTCGGGTCACAGTGTTGGTCGGTTTTGTGCTCCAACTCGGTAACACTTCCTCTCTCGGCCTCTGCCTCTTTCACCAACTGGTAAAGCCTCTCCACCGCTTTGGTGATCTCGTCCTTAATCTCCTTCTTCAGGTTTCGAGAACTCACCAGCTGGGTTTTTGCCTTTGAGAGGCAGGCTTTTGCCTCCGAGGTCCTGTTGAGGTACCGAGTGGGCTGCGAGTTGGGCGGGGAGCTGTCCCCGGTCGTCTGCAGGCCATCTGAAGACCTGATCTCCTGAGAGATCGCCGCTTTGGATTTGAGCCTGGGGGGAGACCTCATTGGGGCTTTTTTCGGGGGGGTTGGCGTCTTCAGGGGCTGCTGCGCTGTCCTGAACTTGTCAGCCTCCCACTCCCCAATACTGCGCCTCACTGACGGGCCCGCTTGTTCAGTGTGAGCTCTCCCAGTACCCAAACTCTCCTCCTCAGCCTTGGTCTTCTTGGCGACCGGTGTCCTAATTCCGAACATAGCGTCGAGAAGGGAAAGTCCTTGTAGAATTTGTCAGAGGACACTCAGGTAATGAATCCCTGTAAAGGGGGGATCAGAAAAAATAATCAAGAATTTTAATTTAGGTAAAAGTAAAAGTAAAATGACTAATTGGTTTAGCCACGTCGGATTTTTATAAAACTTGTCAGTGGACACTAATACTGAATCCCTGTAAAGGGGGGATCAGTTAATAAATGAATATGATTAAAAAGCTGTCAATATAGGAATAGTGGCTATAAAATATAGCCACGTCGTTACTATTTAAAATAAATATGAGTCAATATTAAAATGTCTTAAATTAATAGGCAATATCCTTAATAAGTGCTTTGTTTTCAGTCCTAGGCACTGTACAATGACCAGATAACTCAAAGATATGAAAACTAATTTATTGTAAAAATTTTAATTTTTTGGCGGAGTAGACTGGTTTCCTATATATATAGTAAATTACTAATGGGTGGGTGGGCGGGCAATTTTTTGTTTATTTTAATGTGTTCCAGGCGAGCCAGCCGCACGAGTGAGGTGTCCAGAGATGCGTCTCGGCGCGGGCCAGCTAGCTAGGACGTTTCCAGAAACTAACCGGGAACAAAATTTTGCACAGTGGTCAAAAAACCACTTTTTTCAGGAAAAAATCGAGTTTTCAGCGACCGATGAGGGTTTCAGTTCGCGCAAAGCGCCGGGAAACCTGGGTTAGATAGGCGAGAACCCGATTCTGCAAAAAGTTTTGAAATCCAGACAGGGAATTTCTGGATAAAAATGAATAAGTGCTAAAAATTTTGAAAAAACTGCTAAGTACTAGAACTGAAAAATATTTTTTCAGCTAGGTCAATTAAAATCCTGTCAAACCTTAGGGAAGACCTATGGGACCACGTATCAACCGAAAACCAGGTCAAAATATCTATCCTGGTTATAAAGATATTGCAATTTTTGTCTGGACGGGGCTCGGTTAGGTGGATTTCTTACTATGAGTACTAGCAATAAATATATAAATAATGGTTTATTTTTATGTGTTCCAGGCGAGCCAGCCGCACGAGTGAGGTGTCCAGAGATGCGTCTCGGCGCGGGCCAGCTAGCTAGGACGTTTCCAGAAACTAACCGGGAACAAAATTTTGCACAGTGGTCAAAAAACCACTTTTTTCAGGAAAAAATCGAGTTTTCAGCGACCGATGAGGGTTTCAGTTCGCGCAAAGCGCCGGGAAACCTGGGTTAGATAGGCGAGAACCCGATTCTGCAAAAAGTTTTGAAATCCAGACAGGGAATTTCTGGATAAAAATGAATAAGTGCTAAAAATTTTGAAAAAACTGCTAAGTACTAGAACTGAAAAATATTTTTTCAGCTAGGTCAATTAAAATCCTGTCAAACCTTAGGGAAGACCTATGGGACCACGTATCAACCGAAAACCAGGTCAAAATATCTATCCTGGTTATAAAGATATTGCAATTTTTGTCTGGACGGGGCTCGGTTAGGTGGATTTCTTACTATGAGTACTAGCAATAAATATATAAATAATGGTTTATTTTTATGTGTTCCAGGCGAGCCAGCCGCACGAGTGAGGTGTCCAGAGATGCGTCTCGGCGCGGGCCAGCTAGCTAGGACGTTTCCAGAAACTAACCGGGAACAAAATTTTGCACAGTGGTCAAAAAACCACTTTTTTCAGGAAAAAATCGAGTTTTCAGCGACCGATGAGGGTTTCAGTTCGCGCAAAGCGCCGGGAAACCTGGGTTAGATAGGCGAGAACCCGATTCTGCAAAAAGTTTTGAAATCCAGACAGGGAATTTCTGGATAAAAATGAATAAGTGCTAAAAATTTTGAAAAAACTGCTAAGTACTAGAACTGAAAAATATTTTTTCAGCTAGGTCAATTAAAATCCTGTCAAACCTTAGGGAAGACCTATGGGACCACGTATCAACCGAAAACCAGGTCAAAATATCTATCCTGGTTATAAAGATATTGCAATTTTTGTCTGGACGGGGCTCGGTTAGGTGGATTTCTTACTATGAGTACTAGCAATAAATATATAAATAATGGTTTATTTTTATGTGTTCCAGGCGAGCCAGCCGCACGAGTGAGGTGTCCAGAGATGCGTCTCGGCGCGGGCCAGCTAGCTAGGACGTTTCCAGAAACTAACCGGGAACAAAATTTTGCACAGTGGTCAAAAAACCACTTTTTTCAGGAAAAAATCGAGTTTTCAGCGACCGATGAGGGTTTCAGTTCGCGCAAAGCGCCGGGAAACCTGGGTTAGATAGGCGAGAACCCGATTCTGCAAAAAGTTTTGAAATCCAGACAGGGAATTTCTGGATAAAAATGAATAAGTGCTAAAAATTTTGAAAAAACTGCTAAGTACTAGAACTGAAAAATATTTTTTCAGCTAGGTCAATTAAAATCCTGTCAAACCTTAGGGAAGACCTATGGGACCACGTATCAACCGAAAACCAGGTCAAAATATCTATCCTGGTTATAAAGATATTGCAATTTTTGTCTGGACGGGGCTCGGTTAGGTGGATTTCTTACTATGAGTACTAGCAATAAATATATAAATAATGGTTTATTTTTATGTGTTCCAGGCGAGCCAGCCGCACGAGTGAGGTGTCCAGAGATGCGTCTCGGCGCGGGCCAGCTAGCTAGGACGTTTCCAGAAACTAACCGGGAACAAAATTTTGCACAGTGGTCAAAAAACCACTTTTTTCAGGAAAAAATCGAGTTTTCAGCGACCGATGAGGGTTTCAGTTCGCGCAAAGCGCCGGGAAACCTGGGTTAGATAGGCGAGAACCCGATTCTGCAAAAAGTTTTGAAATCCAGACAGGGAATTTCTGGATAAAAATGAATAAGTGCTAAAAATTTTGAAAAAACTGCTAAGTACTAGAACTGAAAAATATTTTTTCAGCTAGGTCAATTAAAATCCTGTCAAACCTTAGGGAAGACCTATGGGACCACGTATCAACCGAAAACCAGGTCAAAATATCTATCCTGGTTATAAAGATATTGCAATTTTTGTCTGGACGGGGCTCGGTTAGGTGGATTTCTTACTATGAGTACTAGCAATAAATATATAAATAATGGTTTATTTTTATGTGTTCCAGGCGAGCCAGCCGCACGAGTGAGGTGTCCAGAGATGCGTCTCGGCGCGGGCCAGCTAGCTAGGACGTTTCCAGAAACTAACCGGGAACAAAATTTTGCACAGTGGTCAAAAAACCACTTTTTTCAGGAAAAAATCGAGTTTTCAGCGACCGATGAGGGTTTCAGTTCGCGCAAAGCGCCGGGAAACCTGGGTTAGATAGGCGAGAACCCGATTCTGCAAAAAGTTTTGAAATCCAGACAGGGAATTTCTGGATAAAAATGAATAAGTGCTAAAAATTTTGAAAAAACTGCTAAGTACTAGAACTGAAAAATATTTTTTCAGCTAGGTCAATTAAAATCCTGTCAAACCTTAGGGAAGACCTATGGGACCACGTATCAACCGAAAACCAGGTCAAAATATCTATCCTGGTTATAAAGATATTGCAATTTTTGTCTGGACGGGGCTCGGTTAGGTGGATTTCTTACTATGAGTACTAGCAATAAATATATAAATAATGGTTTATTTTTATGTGTTCCAGGCGAGCCAGCCGCACGAGTGAGGTGTCCAGAGATGCGTCTCGGCGCGGGCCAGCTAGCTAGGACGTTTCCAGAAACTAACCGGGAACAAAATTTTGCACAGTGGTCAAAAAACCACTTTTTTCAGGAAAAAATCGAGTTTTCAGCGACCGATGAGGGTTTCAGTTCGCGCAAAGCGCCGGGAAACCTGGGTTAGATAGGCGAGAACCCGATTCTGCAAAAAGTTTTGAAATCCAGACAGGGAATTTCTGGATAAAAATGAATAAGTGCTAAAAATTTTGAAAAAACTGCTAAGTACTAGAACTGAAAAATATTTTTTCAGCTAGGTCAATTAAAATCCTGTCAAACCTTAGGGAAGACCTATGGGACCACGTATCAACCGAAAACCAGGTCAAAATATCTATCCTGGTTATAAAGATATTGCAATTTTTGTCTGGACGGGGCTCGGTTAGGTGGATTTCTTACTATGAGTACTAGCAATAAATATATAAATAATGGTTTATTTTTATGTGTTCCAGGCGAGCCAGCCGCACGAGTGAGGTGTCCAGAGATGCGTCTCGGCGCGGGCCAGCTAGCTAGGACGTTTCCAGAAACTAACCGGGAACAAAATTTTGCACAGTGGTCAAAAAACCACTTTTTTCAGGAAAAAATCGAGTTTTCAGCGACCGATGAGGGTTTCAGTTCGCGCAAAGCGCCGGGAAACCTGGGTTAGATAGGCGAGAACCCGATTCTGCAAAAAGTTTTGAAATCCAGACAGGGAATTTCTGGATAAAAATGAATAAGTGCTAAAAATTTTGAAAAAACTGCTAAGTACTAGAACTGAAAAATATTTTTTCAGCTAGGTCAATTAAAATCCTGTCAAACCTTAGGGAAGACCTATGGGACCACGTATCAACCGAAAACCAGGTCAAAATATCTATCCTGGTTATAAAGATATTGCAATTTTTGTCTGGACGGGGCTCGGTTAGGTGGATTTCTTACTATGAGTACTAGCAATAAATATATAAATAATGGTTTATTTTTATGTGTTCCAGGCGAGCCAGCCGCACGAGTGAGGTGTCCAGAGATGCGTCTCGGCGCGGGCCAGCTAGCTAGGACGTTTCCAGAAACTAACCGGGAACAAAATTTTGCACAGTGGTCAAAAAACCACTTTTTTCAGGAAAAAATCGAGTTTTCAGCGACCGATGAGGGTTTCAGTTCGCGCAAAGCGCCGGGAAACCTGGGTTAGATAGGCGAGAACCCGATTCTGCAAAAAGTTTTGAAATCCAGACAGGGAATTTCTGGATAAAAATGAATAAGTGCTAAAAATTTTGAAAAAACTGCTAAGTACTAGAACTGAAAAATATTTTTTCAGCTAGGTCAATTAAAATCCTGTCAAACCTTAGGGAAGACCTATGGGACCACGTATCAACCGAAAACCAGGTCAAAATATCTATCCTGGTTATAAAGATATTGCAATTTTTGTCTGGACGGGGCTCGGTTAGGTGGATTTCTTACTATGAGTACTAGCAATAAATATATAAATAATGGTTTATTTTTATGTGTTCCAGGCGAGCCAGCCGCACGAGTGAGGTGTCCAGAGATGCGTCTCGGCGCGGGCCAGCTAGCTAGGACGTTTCCAGAAACTAACCGGGAACAAAATTTTGCACAGTGGTCAAAAAACCACTTTTTTCAGGAAAAAATCGAGTTTTCAGCGACCGATGAGGGTTTCAGTTCGCGCAAAGCGCCGGGAAACCTGGGTTAGATAGGCGAGAACCCGATTCTGCAAAAAGTTTTGAAATCCAGACAGGGAATTTCTGGATAAAAATGAATAAGTGCTAAAAATTTTGAAAAAACTGCTAAGTACTAGAACTGAAAAATATTTTTTCAGCTAGGTCAATTAAAATCCTGTCAAACCTTAGGGAAGACCTATGGGACCACGTATCAACCGAAAACCAGGTCAAAATATCTATCCTGGTTATAAAGATATTGCAATTTTTGTCTGGACGGGGCTCGGTTAGGTGGATTTCTTACTATGAGTACTAGCAATAAATATATAAATAATGGTTTATTTTTATGTGTTCCAGGCGAGCCAGCCGCACGAGTGAGGTGTCCAGAGATGCGTCTCGGCGCGGGCCAGCTAGCTAGGACGTTTCCAGAAACTAACCGGGAACAAAATTTTGCACAGTGGTCAAAAAACCACTTTTTTCAGGAAAAAATCGAGTTTTCAGCGACCGATGAGGGTTTCAGTTCGCGCAAAGCGCCGGGAAACCTGGGTTAGATAGGCGAGAACCCGATTCTGCAAAAAGTTTTGAAATCCAGACAGGGAATTTCTGGATAAAAATGAATAAGTGCTAAAAATTTTGAAAAAACTGCTAAGTACTAGAACTGAAAAATATTTTTTCAGCTAGGTCAATTAAAATCCTGTCAAACCTTAGGGAAGACCTATGGGACCACGTATCAACCGAAAACCAGGTCAAAATATCTATCCTGGTTATAAAGATATTGCAATTTTTGTCTGGACGGGGCTCGGTTAGGTGGATTTCTTACTATGAGTACTAGCAATAAATATATAAATAATGGTTTATTTTTATGTGTTCCAGGCGAGCCAGCCGCACGAGTGAGGTGTCCAGAGATGCGTCTCGGCGCGGGCCAGCTAGCTAGGACGTTTCCAGAAACTAACCGGGAACAAAATTTTGCACAGTGGTCAAAAAACCACTTTTTTCAGGAAAAAATCGAGTTTTCAGCGACCGATGAGGGTTTCAGTTCGCGCAAAGCGCCGGGAAACCTGGGTTAGATAGGCGAGAACCCGATTCTGCAAAAAGTTTTGAAATCCAGACAGGGAATTTCTGGATAAAAATGAATAAGTGCTAAAAATTTTGAAAAAACTGCTAAGTACTAGAACTGAAAAATATTTTTTCAGCTAGGTCAATTAAAATCCTGTCAAACCTTAGGGAAGACCTATGGGACCACGTATCAACCGAAAACCAGGTCAAAATATCTATCCTGGTTATAAAGATATTGCAATTTTTGTCTGGACGGGGCTCGGTTAGGTGGATTTCTTACTATGAGTACTAGCAATAAATATATAAATAATGGTTTATTTTTATGTGTTCCAGGCGAGCCAGCCGCACGAGTGAGGTGTCCAGAGATGCGTCTCGGCGCGGGCCAGCTAGCTAGGACGTTTCCAGAAACTAACCGGGAACAAAATTTTGCACAGTGGTCAAAAAACCACTTTTTTCAGGAAAAAATCGAGTTTTCAGCGACCGATGAGGGTTTCAGTTCGCGCAAAGCGCCGGGAAACCTGGGTTAGATAGGCGAGAACCCGATTCTGCAAAAAGTTTTGAAATCCAGACAGGGAATTTCTGGATAAAAATGAATAAGTGCTAAAAATTTTGAAAAAACTGCTAAGTACTAGAACTGAAAAATATTTTTTCAGCTAGGTCAATTAAAATCCTGTCAAACCTTAGGGAAGACCTATGGGACCACGTATCAACCGAAAACCAGGTCAAAATATCTATCCTGGTTATAAAGATATTGCAATTTTTGTCTGGACGGGGCTCGGTTAGGTGGATTTCTTACTATGAGTACTAGCAATAAATATATAAATAATGGTTTATTTTTATGTGTTCCAGGCGAGCCAGCCGCACGAGTGAGGTGTCCAGAGATGCGTCTCGGCGCGGGCCAGCTAGCTAGGACGTTTCCAGAAACTAACCGGGAACAAAATTTTGCACAGTGGTCAAAAAACCACTTTTTTCAGGAAAAAATCGAGTTTTCAGCGACCGATGAGGGTTTCAGTTCGCGCAAAGCGCCGGGAAACCTGGGTTAGATAGGCGAGAACCCGATTCTGCAAAAAGTTTTGAAATCCAGACAGGGAATTTCTGGATAAAAATGAATAAGTGCTAAAAATTTTGAAAAAACTGCTAAGTACTAGAACTGAAAAATATTTTTTCAGCTAGGTCAATTAAAATCCTGTCAAACCTTAGGGAAGACCTATGGGACCACGTATCAACCGAAAACCAGGTCAAAATATCTATCCTGGTTATAAAGATATTGCAATTTTTGTCTGGACGGGGCTCGGTTAGGTGGATTTCTTACTATGAGTACTAGCAATAAATATATAAATAATGGTTTATTTTTATGTGTTCCAGGCGAGCCAGCCGCACGAGTGAGGTGTCCAGAGATGCGTCTCGGCGCGGGCCAGCTAGCTAGGACGTTTCCAGAAACTAACCGGGAACAAAATTTTGCACAGTGGTCAAAAAACCACTTTTTTCAGGAAAAAATCGAGTTTTCAGCGACCGATGAGGGTTTCAGTTCGCGCAAAGCGCCGGGAAACCTGGGTTAGATAGGCGAGAACCCGATTCTGCAAAAAGTTTTGAAATCCAGACAGGGAATTTCTGGATAAAAATGAATAAGTGCTAAAAATTTTGAAAAAACTGCTAAGTACTAGAACTGAAAAATATTTTTTCAGCTAGGTCAATTAAAATCCTGTCAAACCTTAGGGAAGACCTATGGGACCACGTATCAACCGAAAACCAGGTCAAAATATCTATCCTGGTTATAAAGATATTGCAATTTTTGTCTGGACGGGGCTCGGTTAGGTGGATTTCTTACTATGAGTACTAGCAATAAATATATAAATAATGGTTTATTTTTATGTGTTCCAGGCGAGCCAGCCGCACGAGTGAGGTGTCCAGAGATGCGTCTCGGCGCGGGCCAGCTAGCTAGGACGTTTCCAGAAACTAACCGGGAACAAAATTTTGCACAGTGGTCAAAAAACCACTTTTTTCAGGAAAAAATCGAGTTTTCAGCGACCGATGAGGGTTTCAGTTCGCGCAAAGCGCCGGGAAACCTGGGTTAGATAGGCGAGAACCCGATTCTGCAAAAAGTTTTGAAATCCAGACAGGGAATTTCTGGATAAAAATGAATAAGTGCTAAAAATTTTGAAAAAACTGCTAAGTACTAGAACTGAAAAATATTTTTTCAGCTAGGTCAATTAAAATCCTGTCAAACCTTAGGGAAGACCTATGGGACCACGTATCAACCGAAAACCAGGTCAAAATATCTATCCTGGTTATAAAGATATTGCAATTTTTGTCTGGACGGGGCTCGGTTAGGTGGATTTCTTACTATGAGTACTAGCAATAAATATATAAATAATGGTTTATTTTTATGTGTTCCAGGCGAGCCAGCCGCACGAGTGAGGTGTCCAGAGATGCGTCTCGGCGCGGGCCAGCTAGCTAGGACGTTTCCAGAAACTAACCGGGAACAAAATTTTGCACAGTGGTCAAAAAACCACTTTTTTCAGGAAAAAATCGAGTTTTCAGCGACCGATGAGGGTTTCAGTTCGCGCAAAGCGCCGGGAAACCTGGGTTAGATAGGCGAGAACCCGATTCTGCAAAAAGTTTTGAAATCCAGACAGGGAATTTCTGGATAAAAATGAATAAGTGCTAAAAATTTTGAAAAAACTGCTAAGTACTAGAACTGAAAAATATTTTTTCAGCTAGGTCAATTAAAATCCTGTCAAACCTTAGGGAAGACCTATGGGACCACGTATCAACCGAAAACCAGGTCAAAATATCTATCCTGGTTATAAAGATATTGCAATTTTTGTCTGGACGGGGCTCGGTTAGGTGGATTTCTTACTATGAGTACTAGCAATAAATATATAAATAATGGTTTATTTTTATGTGTTCCAGGCGAGCCAGCCGCACGAGTGAGGTGTCCAGAGATGCGTCTCGGCGCGGGCCAGCTAGCTAGGACGTTTCCAGAAACTAACCGGGAACAAAATTTTGCACAGTGGTCAAAAAACCACTTTTTTCAGGAAAAAATCGAGTTTTCAGCGACCGATGAGGGTTTCAGTTCGCGCAAAGCGCCGGGAAACCTGGGTTAGATAGGCGAGAACCCGATTCTGCAAAAAGTTTTGAAATCCAGACAGGGAATTTCTGGATAAAAATGAATAAGTGCTAAAAATTTTGAAAAAACTGCTAAGTACTAGAACTGAAAAATATTTTTTCAGCTAGGTCAATTAAAATCCTGTCAAACCTTAGGGAAGACCTATGGGACCACGTATCAACCGAAAACCAGGTCAAAATATCTATCCTGGTTATAAAGATATTGCAATTTTTGTCTGGACGGGGCTCGGTTAGGTGGATTTCTTACTATGAGTACTAGCAATAAATATATAAATAATGGTTTATTTTTATGTGTTCCAGGCGAGCCAGCCGCACGAGTGAGGTGTCCAGAGATGCGTCTCGGCGCGGGCCAGCTAGCTAGGACGTTTCCAGAAACTAACCGGGAACAAAATTTTGCACAGTGGTCAAAAAACCACTTTTTTCAGGAAAAAATCGAGTTTTCAGCGACCGATGAGGGTTTCAGTTCGCGCAAAGCGCCGGGAAACCTGGGTTAGATAGGCGAGAACCCGATTCTGCAAAAAGTTTTGAAATCCAGACAGGGAATTTCTGGATAAAAATGAATAAGTGCTAAAAATTTTGAAAAAACTGCTAAGTACTAGAACTGAAAAATATTTTTTCAGCTAGGTCAATTAAAATCCTGTCAAACCTTAGGGAAGACCTATGGGACCACGTATCAACCGAAAACCAGGTCAAAATATCTATCCTGGTTATAAAGATATTGCAATTTTTGTCTGGACGGGGCTCGGTTAGGTGGATTTCTTACTATGAGTACTAGCAATAAATATATAAATAATGGTTTATTTTTATGTGTTCCAGGCGAGCCAGCCGCACGAGTGAGGTGTCCAGAGATGCGTCTCGGCGCGGGCCAGCTAGCTAGGACGTTTCCAGAAACTAACCGGGAACAAAATTTTGCACAGTGGTCAAAAAACCACTTTTTTCAGGAAAAAATCGAGTTTTCAGCGACCGATGAGGGTTTCAGTTCGCGCAAAGCGCCGGGAAACCTGGGTTAGATAGGCGAGAACCCGATTCTGCAAAAAGTTTTGAAATCCAGACAGGGAATTTCTGGATAAAAATGAATAAGTGCTAAAAATTTTGAAAAAACTGCTAAGTACTAGAACTGAAAAATATTTTTTCAGCTAGGTCAATTAAAATCCTGTCAAACCTTAGGGAAGACCTATGGGACCACGTATCAACCGAAAACCAGGTCAAAATATCTATCCTGGTTATAAAGATATTGCAATTTTTGTCTGGACGGGGCTCGGTTAGGTGGATTTCTTACTATGAGTACTAGCAATAAATATATAAATAATGGTTTATTTTTATGTGTTCCAGGCGAGCCAGCCGCACGAGTGAGGTGTCCAGAGATGCGTCTCGGCGCGGGCCAGCTAGCTAGGACGTTTCCAGAAACTAACCGGGAACAAAATTTTGCACAGTGGTCAAAAAACCACTTTTTTCAGGAAAAAATCGAGTTTTCAGCGACCGATGAGGGTTTCAGTTCGCGCAAAGCGCCGGGAAACCTGGGTTAGATAGGCGAGAACCCGATTCTGCAAAAAGTTTTGAAATCCAGACAGGGAATTTCTGGATAAAAATGAATAAGTGCTAAAAATTTTGAAAAAACTGCTAAGTACTAGAACTGAAAAATATTTTTTCAGCTAGGTCAATTAAAATCCTGTCAAACCTTAGGGAAGACCTATGGGACCACGTATCAACCGAAAACCAGGTCAAAATATCTATCCTGGTTATAAAGATATTGCAATTTTTGTCTGGACGGGGCTCGGTTAGGTGGATTTCTTACTATGAGTACTAGCAATAAATATATAAATAATGGTTTATTTTTATGTGTTCCAGGCGAGCCAGCCGCACGAGTGAGGTGTCCAGAGATGCGTCTCGGCGCGGGCCAGCTAGCTAGGACGTTTCCAGAAACTAACCGGGAACAAAATTTTGCACAGTGGTCAAAAAACCACTTTTTTCAGGAAAAAATCGAGTTTTCAGCGACCGATGAGGGTTTCAGTTCGCGCAAAGCGCCGGGAAACCTGGGTTAGATAGGCGAGAACCCGATTCTGCAAAAAGTTTTGAAATCCAGACAGGGAATTTCTGGATAAAAATGAATAAGTGCTAAAAATTTTGAAAAAACTGCTAAGTACTAGAACTGAAAAATATTTTTTCAGCTAGGTCAATTAAAATCCTGTCAAACCTTAGGGAAGACCTATGGGACCACGTATCAACCGAAAACCAGGTCAAAATATCTATCCTGGTTATAAAGATATTGCAATTTTTGTCTGGACGGGGCTCGGTTAGGTGGATTTCTTACTATGAGTACTAGCAATAAATATATAAATAATGGTTTATTTTTATGTGTTCCAGGCGAGCCAGCCGCACGAGTGAGGTGTCCAGAGATGCGTCTCGGCGCGGGCCAGCTAGCTAGGACGTTTCCAGAAACTAACCGGGAACAAAATTTTGCACAGTGGTCAAAAAACCACTTTTTTCAGGAAAAAATCGAGTTTTCAGCGACCGATGAGGGTTTCAGTTCGCGCAAAGCGCCGGGAAACCTGGGTTAGATAGGCGAGAACCCGATTCTGCAAAAAGTTTTGAAATCCAGACAGGGAATTTCTGGATAAAAATGAATAAGTGCTAAAAATTTTGAAAAAACTGCTAAGTACTAGAACTGAAAAATATTTTTTCAGCTAGGTCAATTAAAATCCTGTCAAACCTTAGGGAAGACCTATGGGACCACGTATCAACCGAAAACCAGGTCAAAATATCTATCCTGGTTATAAAGATATTGCAATTTTTGTCTGGACGGGGCTCGGTTAGGTGGATTTCTTACTATGAGTACTAGCAATAAATATATAAATAATGGTTTATTTTTATGTGTTCCAGGCGAGCCAGCCGCACGAGTGAGGTGTCCAGAGATGCGTCTCGGCGCGGGCCAGCTAGCTAGGACGTTTCCAGAAACTAACCGGGAACAAAATTTTGCACAGTGGTCAAAAAACCACTTTTTTCAGGAAAAAATCGAGTTTTCAGCGACCGATGAGGGTTTCAGTTCGCGCAAAGCGCCGGGAAACCTGGGTTAGATAGGCGAGAACCCGATTCTGCAAAAAGTTTTGAAATCCAGACAGGGAATTTCTGGATAAAAATGAATAAGTGCTAAAAATTTTGAAAAAACTGCTAAGTACTAGAACTGAAAAATATTTTTTCAGCTAGGTCAATTAAAATCCTGTCAAACCTTAGGGAAGACCTATGGGACCACGTATCAACCGAAAACCAGGTCAAAATATCTATCCTGGTTATAAAGATATTGCAATTTTTGTCTGGACGGGGCTCGGTTAGGTGGATTTCTTACTATGAGTACTAGCAATAAATATATAAATAATGGTTTATTTTTATGTGTTCCAGGCGAGCCAGCCGCACGAGTGAGGTGTCCAGAGATGCGTCTCGGCGCGGGCCAGCTAGCTAGGACGTTTCCAGAAACTAACCGGGAACAAAATTTTGCACAGTGGTCAAAAAACCACTTTTTTCAGGAAAAAATCGAGTTTTCAGCGACCGATGAGGGTTTCAGTTCGCGCAAAGCGCCGGGAAACCTGGGTTAGATAGGCGAGAACCCGATTCTGCAAAAAGTTTTGAAATCCAGACAGGGAATTTCTGGATAAAAATGAATAAGTGCTAAAAATTTTGAAAAAACTGCTAAGTACTAGAACTGAAAAATATTTTTTCAGCTAGGTCAATTAAAATCCTGTCAAACCTTAGGGAAGACCTATGGGACCACGTATCAACCGAAAACCAGGTCAAAATATCTATCCTGGTTATAAAGATATTGCAATTTTTGTCTGGACGGGGCTCGGTTAGGTGGATTTCTTACTATGAGTACTAGCAATAAATATATAAATAATGGTTTATTTTTATGTGTTCCAGGCGAGCCAGCCGCACGAGTGAGGTGTCCAGAGATGCGTCTCGGCGCGGGCCAGCTAGCTAGGACGTTTCCAGAAACTAACCGGGAACAAAATTTTGCACAGTGGTCAAAAAACCACTTTTTTCAGGAAAAAATCGAGTTTTCAGCGACCGATGAGGGTTTCAGTTCGCGCAAAGCGCCGGGAAACCTGGGTTAGATAGGCGAGAACCCGATTCTGCAAAAAGTTTTGAAATCCAGACAGGGAATTTCTGGATAAAAATGAATAAGTGCTAAAAATTTTGAAAAAACTGCTAAGTACTAGAACTGAAAAATATTTTTTCAGCTAGGTCAATTAAAATCCTGTCAAACCTTAGGGAAGACCTATGGGACCACGTATCAACCGAAAACCAGGTCAAAATATCTATCCTGGTTATAAAGATATTGCAATTTTTGTCTGGACGGGGCTCGGTTAGGTGGATTTCTTACTATGAGTACTAGCAATAAATATATAAATAATGGTTTATTTTTATGTGTTCCAGGCGAGCCAGCCGCACGAGTGAGGTGTCCAGAGATGCGTCTCGGCGCGGGCCAGCTAGCTAGGACGTTTCCAGAAACTAACCGGGAACAAAATTTTGCACAGTGGTCAAAAAACCACTTTTTTCAGGAAAAAATCGAGTTTTCAGCGACCGATGAGGGTTTCAGTTCGCGCAAAGCGCCGGGAAACCTGGGTTAGATAGGCGAGAACCCGATTCTGCAAAAAGTTTTGAAATCCAGACAGGGAATTTCTGGATAAAAATGAATAAGTGCTAAAAATTTTGAAAAAACTGCTAAGTACTAGAACTGAAAAATATTTTTTCAGCTAGGTCAATTAAAATCCTGTCAAACCTTAGGGAAGACCTATGGGACCACGTATCAACCGAAAACCAGGTCAAAATATCTATCCTGGTTATAAAGATATTGCAATTTTTGTCTGGACGGGGCTCGGTTAGGTGGATTTCTTACTATGAGTACTAGCAATAAATATATAAATAATGGTTTATTTTTATGTGTTCCAGGCGAGCCAGCCGCACGAGTGAGGTGTCCAGAGATGCGTCTCGGCGCGGGCCAGCTAGCTAGGACGTTTCCAGAAACTAACCGGGAACAAAATTTTGCACAGTGGTCAAAAAACCACTTTTTTCAGGAAAAAATCGAGTTTTCAGCGACCGATGAGGGTTTCAGTTCGCGCAAAGCGCCGGGAAACCTGGGTTAGATAGGCGAGAACCCGATTCTGCAAAAAGTTTTGAAATCCAGACAGGGAATTTCTGGATAAAAATGAATAAGTGCTAAAAATTTTGAAAAAACTGCTAAGTACTAGAACTGAAAAATATTTTTTCAGCTAGGTCAATTAAAATCCTGTCAAACCTTAGGGAAGACCTATGGGACCACGTATCAACCGAAAACCAGGTCAAAATATCTATCCTGGTTATAAAGATATTGCAATTTTTGTCTGGACGGGGCTCGGTTAGGTGGATTTCTTACTATGAGTACTAGCAATAAATATATAAATAATGGTTTATTTTTATGTGTTCCAGGCGAGCCAGCCGCACGAGTGAGGTGTCCAGAGATGCGTCTCGGCGCGGGCCAGCTAGCTAGGACGTTTCCAGAAACTAACCGGGAACAAAATTTTGCACAGTGGTCAAAAAACCACTTTTTTCAGGAAAAAATCGAGTTTTCAGCGACCGATGAGGGTTTCAGTTCGCGCAAAGCGCCGGGAAACCTGGGTTAGATAGGCGAGAACCCGATTCTGCAAAAAGTTTTGAAATCCAGACAGGGAATTTCTGGATAAAAATGAATAAGTGCTAAAAATTTTGAAAAAACTGCTAAGTACTAGAACTGAAAAATATTTTTTCAGCTAGGTCAATTAAAATCCTGTCAAACCTTAGGGAAGACCTATGGGACCACGTATCAACCGAAAACCAGGTCAAAATATCTATCCTGGTTATAAAGATATTGCAATTTTTGTCTGGACGGGGCTCGGTTAGGTGGATTTCTTACTATGAGTACTAGCAATAAATATATAAATAATGGTTTATTTTTATGTGTTCCAGGCGAGCCAGCCGCACGAGTGAGGTGTCCAGAGATGCGTCTCGGCGCGGGCCAGCTAGCTAGGACGTTTCCAGAAACTAACCGGGAACAAAATTTTGCACAGTGGTCAAAAAACCACTTTTTTCAGGAAAAAATCGAGTTTTCAGCGACCGATGAGGGTTTCAGTTCGCGCAAAGCGCCGGGAAACCTGGGTTAGATAGGCGAGAACCCGATTCTGCAAAAAGTTTTGAAATCCAGACAGGGAATTTCTGGATAAAAATGAATAAGTGCTAAAAATTTTGAAAAAACTGCTAAGTACTAGAACTGAAAAATATTTTTTCAGCTAGGTCAATTAAAATCCTGTCAAACCTTAGGGAAGACCTATGGGACCACGTATCAACCGAAAACCAGGTCAAAATATCTATCCTGGTTATAAAGATATTGCAATTTTTGTCTGGACGGGGCTCGGTTAGGTGGATTTCTTACTATGAGTACTAGCAATAAATATATAAATAATGGTTTATTTTTATGTGTTCCAGGCGAGCCAGCCGCACGAGTGAGGTGTCCAGAGATGCGTCTCGGCGCGGGCCAGCTAGCTAGGACGTTTCCAGAAACTAACCGGGAACAAAATTTTGCACAGTGGTCAAAAAACCACTTTTTTCAGGAAAAAATCGAGTTTTCAGCGACCGATGAGGGTTTCAGTTCGCGCAAAGCGCCGGGAAACCTGGGTTAGATAGGCGAGAACCCGATTCTGCAAAAAGTTTTGAAATCCAGACAGGGAATTTCTGGATAAAAATGAATAAGTGCTAAAAATTTTGAAAAAACTGCTAAGTACTAGAACTGAAAAATATTTTTTCAGCTAGGTCAATTAAAATCCTGTCAAACCTTAGGGAAGACCTATGGGACCACGTATCAACCGAAAACCAGGTCAAAATATCTATCCTGGTTATAAAGATATTGCAATTTTTGTCTGGACGGGGCTCGGTTAGGTGGATTTCTTACTATGAGTACTAGCAATAAATATATAAATAATGGTTTATTTTTATGTGTTCCAGGCGAGCCAGCCGCACGAGTGAGGTGTCCAGAGATGCGTCTCGGCGCGGGCCAGCTAGCTAGGACGTTTCCAGAAACTAACCGGGAACAAAATTTTGCACAGTGGTCAAAAAACCACTTTTTTCAGGAAAAAATCGAGTTTTCAGCGACCGATGAGGGTTTCAGTTCGCGCAAAGCGCCGGGAAACCTGGGTTAGATAGGCGAGAACCCGATTCTGCAAAAAGTTTTGAAATCCAGACAGGGAATTTCTGGATAAAAATGAATAAGTGCTAAAAATTTTGAAAAAACTGCTAAGTACTAGAACTGAAAAATATTTTTTCAGCTAGGTCAATTAAAATCCTGTCAAACCTTAGGGAAGACCTATGGGACCACGTATCAACCGAAAACCAGGTCAAAATATCTATCCTGGTTATAAAGATATTGCAATTTTTGTCTGGACGGGGCTCGGTTAGGTGGATTTCTTACTATGAGTACTAGCAATAAATATATAAATAATGGTTTATTTTTATGTGTTCCAGGCGAGCCAGCCGCACGAGTGAGGTGTCCAGAGATGCGTCTCGGCGCGGGCCAGCTAGCTAGGACGTTTCCAGAAACTAACCGGGAACAAAATTTTGCACAGTGGTCAAAAAACCACTTTTTTCAGGAAAAAATCGAGTTTTCAGCGACCGATGAGGGTTTCAGTTCGCGCAAAGCGCCGGGAAACCTGGGTTAGATAGGCGAGAACCCGATTCTGCAAAAAGTTTTGAAATCCAGACAGGGAATTTCTGGATAAAAATGAATAAGTGCTAAAAATTTTGAAAAAACTGCTAAGTACTAGAACTGAAAAATATTTTTTCAGCTAGGTCAATTAAAATCCTGTCAAACCTTAGGGAAGACCTATGGGACCACGTATCAACCGAAAACCAGGTCAAAATATCTATCCTGGTTATAAAGATATTGCAATTTTTGTCTGGACGGGGCTCGGTTAGGTGGATTTCTTACTATGAGTACTAGCAATAAATATATAAATAATGGTTTATTTTTATGTGTTCCAGGCGAGCCAGCCGCACGAGTGAGGTGTCCAGAGATGCGTCTCGGCGCGGGCCAGCTAGCTAGGACGTTTCCAGAAACTAACCGGGAACAAAATTTTGCACAGTGGTCAAAAAACCACTTTTTTCAGGAAAAAATCGAGTTTTCAGCGACCGATGAGGGTTTCAGTTCGCGCAAAGCGCCGGGAAACCTGGGTTAGATAGGCGAGAACCCGATTCTGCAAAAAGTTTTGAAATCCAGACAGGGAATTTCTGGATAAAAATGAATAAGTGCTAAAAATTTTGAAAAAACTGCTAAGTACTAGAACTGAAAAATATTTTTTCAGCTAGGTCAATTAAAATCCTGTCAAACCTTAGGGAAGACCTATGGGACCACGTATCAACCGAAAACCAGGTCAAAATATCTATCCTGGTTATAAAGATATTGCAATTTTTGTCTGGACGGGGCTCGGTTAGGTGGATTTCTTACTATGAGTACTAGCAATAAATATATAAATAATGGTTTATTTTTATGTGTTCCAGGCGAGCCAGCCGCACGAGTGAGGTGTCCAGAGATGCGTCTCGGCGCGGGCCAGCTAGCTAGGACGTTTCCAGAAACTAACCGGGAACAAAATTTTGCACAGTGGTCAAAAAACCACTTTTTTCAGGAAAAAATCGAGTTTTCAGCGACCGATGAGGGTTTCAGTTCGCGCAAAGCGCCGGGAAACCTGGGTTAGATAGGCGAGAACCCGATTCTGCAAAAAGTTTTGAAATCCAGACAGGGAATTTCTGGATAAAAATGAATAAGTGCTAAAAATTTTGAAAAAACTGCTAAGTACTAGAACTGAAAAATATTTTTTCAGCTAGGTCAATTAAAATCCTGTCAAACCTTAGGGAAGACCTATGGGACCACGTATCAACCGAAAACCAGGTCAAAATATCTATCCTGGTTATAAAGATATTGCAATTTTTGTCTGGACGGGGCTCGGTTAGGTGGATTTCTTACTATGAGTACTAGCAATAAATATATAAATAATGGTTTATTTTTATGTGTTCCAGGCGAGCCAGCCGCACGAGTGAGGTGTCCAGAGATGCGTCTCGGCGCGGGCCAGCTAGCTAGGACGTTTCCAGAAACTAACCGGGAACAAAATTTTGCACAGTGGTCAAAAAACCACTTTTTTCAGGAAAAAATCGAGTTTTCAGCGACCGATGAGGGTTTCAGTTCGCGCAAAGCGCCGGGAAACCTGGGTTAGATAGGCGAGAACCCGATTCTGCAAAAAGTTTTGAAATCCAGACAGGGAATTTCTGGATAAAAATGAATAAGTGCTAAAAATTTTGAAAAAACTGCTAAGTACTAGAACTGAAAAATATTTTTTCAGCTAGGTCAATTAAAATCCTGTCAAACCTTAGGGAAGACCTATGGGACCACGTATCAACCGAAAACCAGGTCAAAATATCTATCCTGGTTATAAAGATATTGCAATTTTTGTCTGGACGGGGCTCGGTTAGGTGGATTTCTTACTATGAGTACTAGCAATAAATAT
The DNA here is from genome assembly GCA_947578705.1 of Lacanobia wlatinum. Classification (NCBI taxonomy): domain Eukaryota; kingdom Metazoa; phylum Arthropoda; class Insecta; order Lepidoptera; family Noctuidae; genus Lacanobia; species Lacanobia wlatinum. Next base: position 49,606 of record CANPUP010000056.1, read on the forward strand.
ATAAATAATGTTTTATTTTGATGTGTTCCAGGCGAGCCAGCCGCACGAGTGAGGTGTCCAGAGATGCGTCTCGGCGCGGGCCAGCTAGCTAGGACGTTTCCAGAAACTAACCGGGAACAAAATTTTTCACAGTGGTCAAAAAACCACTTTTTTCAGGAAAAAATCGAGTTTTCAGCGACCGATGAAGGTTTCAGTTCGCGCAAAGCGCCGGGAAACCTGGGTTAGATAGGCGAGAACCCGATTCTGCAAAAAGATTTGAAATCCAGACAGGGAATTTCTGGATAAAAACGAAAAAGTATTAAAAATTTTGAAAAAATTGCTAAGTACTAGAACTGAAAAATATTTTTTCAGTTAGGTCAATAAAAATCCTGTCAAACCTTAGGGAAGACCTATGGGACCACGTATCAACCGAAAACCAGGTCAAAATATCTATCCTGGTTATAAAGATATTGCAATTTTTGTCTGGACGGGGCTCGGTTAGGTGGATTTCTTACTATGAGTACTAGCAATAAATATATAAATAATGTTTTATTTTGATGTGTTCCAGGCGAGCCAGCCGCACGAGTGAGGTGTCCAGAGATGCGTCTCGGCGCGGGCCAGCTAGCTAGGACGTTTCCAGAAACTAACCGGGAACAAAATTTTTCACAGTGGTCAAAAAACCACTTTTTTCAGGAAAAAATCGAGTTTTCAGCGACCGATGAAGGTTTCAGTTCGCGCAAAGCGCCGGGAAACCTGGGTTAGATAGGCGAGAACCCGATTCTGCAAAAAGATTTGAAATCCAGACAGGGAATTTCTGGATAAAAACGAAAAAGTATTAAAAATTTTGAAAAAATTGCTAAGTACTAGAACTGAAAAATATTTTTTCAGTTAGGTCAATAAAAATCCTGTCAAACCTTAGGGAAGACCTATGGGACCACGTATCAACCGAAAACCAGGTCAAAATATCTATCCTGGTTATAAAGATATTGCAATTTTTGTCTGGACGGGGCTCGGTTAGGTGGATTTCTTACTATGAGTACTAGCAATAAATATATAAATAATGTTTTATTTTGATGTGTTCCAGGCGAGCCAGCCGCACGAGTGAGGTGTCCAGAGATGCGTCTCGGCGCGGGCCAGCTAGCTAGGACGTTTCCAGAAACTAACCGGGAACAAAATTTTTCACAGTGGTCAAAAAACCACTTTTTTCAGGAAAAAATCGAGTTTTCAGCGACCGATGAAGGTTTCAGTTCGCGCAAAGCGCCGGGAAACCTGGGTTAGATAGGCGAGAACCCGATTCTGCAAAAAGATTTGAAATCCAGACAGGGAATTTCTGGATAAAAACGAAAAAGTATTAAAAATTTTGAAAAAATTGCTAAGTACTAGAACTGAAAAATATTTTTTCAGTTAGGTCAATAAAAATCCTGTCAAACCTTAGGGAAGACCTATGGGACCACGTATCAACCGAAAACCAGGTCAAAATATCTATCCTGGTTATAAAGATATTGCAATTTTTGTCTGGACGGGGCTCGGTTAGGTGGATTTCTTACTATGAGTACTAGCAATAAATATATAAATAATGTTTTATTTTGATGTGTTCCAGGCGAGCCAGCCGCACGAGTGAGGTGTCCAGAGATGCGTCTCGGCGCGGGCCAGCTAGCTAGGACGTTTCCAGAAACTAACCGGGAACAAAATTTTTCACAGTGGTCAAAAAACCACTTTTTTCAGGAAAAAATCGAGTTTTCAGCGACCGATGAAGGTTTCAGTTCGCGCAAAGCGCCGGGAAACCTGGGTTAGATAGGCGAGAACCCGATTCTGCAAAAAGATTTGAAATCCAGACAGGGAATTTCTGGATAAAAACGAAAAAGTATTAAAAATTTTGAAAAAATTGCTAAGTACTAGAACTGAAAAATATTTTTTCAGTTAGGTCAATAAAAATCCTGTCAAACCTTAGGGAAGACCTATGGGACCACGTATCAACCGAAAACCAGGTCAAAATATCTATCCTGGTTATAAAGATATTGCAATTTTTGTCTGGACGGGGCTCGGTTAGGTGGATTTCTTACTATGAGTACTAGCAATAAATATATAAATAATGTTTTATTTTGATGTGTTCCAGGCGAGCCAGCCGCACGAGTGAGGTGTCCAGAGATGCGTCTCGGCGCGGGCCAGCTAGCTAGGACGTTTCCAGAAACTAACCGGGAACAAAATTTTTCACAGTGGTCAAAAAACCACTTTTTTCAGGAAAAAATCGAGTTTTCAGCGACCGATGAAGGTTTCAGTTCGCGCAAAGCGCCGGGAAACCTGGGTTAGATAGGCGAGAACCCGATTCTGCAAAAAGATTTGAAATCCAGACAGGGAATTTCTGGATAAAAACGAAAAAGTATTAAAAATTTTGAAAAAATTGCTAAGTACTAGAACTGAAAAATATTTTTTCAGTTAGGTCAATAAAAATCCTGTCAAACCTTAGGGAAGACCTATGGGACCACGTATCAACCGAAAACCAGGTCAAAATATCTATCCTGGTTATAAAGATATTGCAATTTTTGTCTGGACGGGGCTCGGTTAGGTGGATTTCTTACTATGAGTACTAGCAATAAATATATAAATAATGTTTTATTTTGATGTGTTCCAGGCGAGCCAGCCGCACGAGTGAGGTGTCCAGAGATGCGTCTCGGCGCGGGCCAGCTAGCTAGGACGTTTCCAGAAACTAACCGGGAACAAAATTTTTCACAGTGGTCAAAAAACCACTTTTTTCAGGAAAAAATCGAGTTTTCAGCGACCGATGAAGGTTTCAGTTCGCGCAAAGCGCCGGGAAACCTGGGTTAGATAGGCGAGAACCCGATTCTGCAAAAAGATTTGAAATCCAGACAGGGAATTTCTGGATAAAAACGAAAAAGTATTAAAAATTTTGAAAAAATTGCTAAGTACTAGAACTGAAAAATATTTTTTCAGTTAGGTCAATAAAAATCCTGTCAAACCTTAGGGAAGACCTATGGGACCACGTATCAACCGAAAACCAGGTCAAAATATCTATCCTGGTTATAAAGATATTGCAATTTTTGTCTGGACGGGGCTCGGTTAGGTGGATTTCTTACTATGAGTACTAGCAATAAATATATAAATAATGTTTTATTTTGATGTGTTCCAGGCGAGCCAGCCGCACGAGTGAGGTGTCCAGAGATGCGTCTCGGCGCGGGCCAGCTAGCTAGGACGTTTCCAGAAACTAACCGGGAACAAAATTTTTCACAGTGGTCAAAAAACCACTTTTTTCAGGAAAAAATCGAGTTTTCAGCGACCGATGAAGGTTTCAGTTCGCGCAAAGCGCCGGGAAACCTGGGTTAGATAGGCGAGAACCCGATTCTGCAAAAAGATTTGAAATCCAGACAGGGAATTTCTGGATAAAAACGAAAAAGTATTAAAAATTTTGAAAAAATTGCTAAGTACTAGAACTGAAAAATATTTTTTCAGTTAGGTCAATAAAAATCCTGTCAAACCTTAGGGAAGACCTATGGGACCACGTATCAACCGAAAACCAGGTCAAAATATCTATCCTGGTTATAAAGATATTGCAATTTTTGTCTGGACGGGGCTCGGTTAGGTGGATTTCTTACTATGAGTACTAGCAATAAATATATAAATAATGTTTTATTTTGATGTGTTCCAGGCGAGCCAGCCGCACGAGTGAGGTGTCCAGAGATGCGTCTCGGCGCGGGCCAGCTAGCTAGGACGTTTCCAGAAACTAACCGGGAACAAAATTTTTCACAGTGGTCAAAAAACCACTTTTTTCAGGAAAAAATCGAGTTTTCAGCGACCGATGAAGGTTTCAGTTCGCGCAAAGCGCCGGGAAACCTGGGTTAGATAGGCGAGAACCCGATTCTGCAAAAAGATTTGAAATCCAGACAGGGAATTTCTGGATAAAAACGAAAAAGTATTAAAAATTTTGAAAAAATTGCTAAGTACTAGAACTGAAAAATATTTTTTCAGTTAGGTCAATAAAAATCCTGTCAAACCTTAGGGAAGACCTATGGGACCACGTATCAACCGAAAACCAGGTCAAAATATCTATCCTGGTTATAAAGATATTGCAATTTTTGTCTGGACGGGGCTCGGTTAGGTGGATTTCTTACTATGAGTACTAGCAATAAATATATAAATAATGTTTTATTTTGATGTGTTCCAGGCGAGCCAGCCGCACGAGTGAGGTGTCCAGAGATGCGTCTCGGCGCGGGCCAGCTAGCTAGGACGTTTCCAGAAACTAACCGGGAACAAAATTTTTCACAGTGGTCAAAAAACCACTTTTTTCAGGAAAAAATCGAGTTTTCAGCGACCGATGAAGGTTTCAGTTCGCGCAAAGCGCCGGGAAACCTGGGTTAGATAGGCGAGAACCCGATTCTGCAAAAAGATTTGAAATCCAGACAGGGAATTTCTGGATAAAAACGAAAAAGTATTAAAAATTTTGAAAAAATTGCTAAGTACTAGAACTGAAAAATATTTTTTCAGTTAGGTCAATAAAAATCCTGTCAAACCTTAGGGAAGACCTATGGGACCACGTATCAACCGAAAACCAGGTCAAAATATCTATCCTGGTTATAAAGATATTGCAATTTTTGTCTGGACGGGGCTCGGTTAGGTGGATTTCTTACTATGAGTACTAGCAATAAATATATAAATAATGTTTTATTTTGATGTGTTCCAGGCGAGCCAGCCGCACGAGTGAGGTGTCCAGAGATGCGTCTCGGCGCGGGCCAGCTAGCTAGGACGTTTCCAGAAACTAACCGGGAACAAAATTTTTCACAGTGGTCAAAAAACCACTTTTTTCAGGAAAAAATCGAGTTTTCAGCGACCGATGAAGGTTTCAGTTCGCGCAAAGCGCCGGGAAACCTGGGTTAGATAGGCGAGAACCCGATTCTGCAAAAAGATTTGAAATCCAGACAGGGAATTTCTGGATAAAAACGAAAAAGTATTAAAAATTTTGAAAAAATTGCTAAGTACTAGAACTGAAAAATATTTTTTCAGTTAGGTCAATAAAAATCCTGTCAAACCTTAGGGAAGACCTATGGGACCACGTATCAACCGAAAACCAGGTCAAAATATCTATCCTGGTTATAAAGATATTGCAATTTTTGTCTGGACGGGGCTCGGTTAGGTGGATTTCTTACTATGAGTACTAGCAATAAATATATAAATAATGTTTTATTTTGATGTGTTCCAGGCGAGCCAGCCGCACGAGTGAGGTGTCCAGAGATGCGTCTCGGCGCGGGCCAGCTAGCTAGGACGTTTCCAGAAACTAACCGGGAACAAAATTTTTCACAGTGGTCAAAAAACCACTTTTTTCAGGAAAAAATCGAGTTTTCAGCGACCGATGAAGGTTTCAGTTCGCGCAAAGCGCCGGGAAACCTGGGTTAGATAGGCGAGAACCCGATTCTGCAAAAAGATTTGAAATCCAGACAGGGAATTTCTGGATAAAAACGAAAAAGTATTAAAAATTTTGAAAAAATTGCTAAGTACTAGAACTGAAAAATATTTTTTCAGTTAGGTCAATAAAAATCCTGTCAAACCTTAGGGAAGACCTATGGGACCACGTATCAACCGAAAACCAGGTCAAAATATCTATCCTGGTTATAAAGATATTGCAATTTTTGTCTGGACGGGGCTCGGTTAGGTGGATTTCTTACTATGAGTACTAGCAATAAATATATAAATAATGTTTTATTTTGATGTGTTCCAGGCGAGCCAGCCGCACGAGTGAGGTGTCCAGAGATGCGTCTCGGCGCGGGCCAGCTAGCTAGGACGTTTCCAGAAACTAACCGGGAACAAAATTTTTCACAGTGGTCAAAAAACCACTTTTTTCAGGAAAAAATCGAGTTTTCAGCGACCGATGAAGGTTTCAGTTCGCGCAAAGCGCCGGGAAACCTGGGTTAGATAGGCGAGAACCCGATTCTGCAAAAAGATTTGAAATCCAGACAGGGAATTTCTGGATAAAAACGAAAAAGTATTAAAAATTTTGAAAAAATTGCTAAGTACTAGAACTGAAAAATATTTTTTCAGTTAGGTCAATAAAAATCCTGTCAAACCTTAGGGAAGACCTATGGGACCACGTATCAACCGAAAACCAGGTCAAAATATCTATCCTGGTTATAAAGATATTGCAATTTTTGTCTGGACGGGGCTCGGTTAGGTGGATTTCTTACTATGAGTACTAGCAATAAATATATAAATAATGTTTTATTTTGATGTGTTCCAGGCGAGCCAGCCGCACGAGTGAGGTGTCCAGAGATGCGTCTCGGCGCGGGCCAGCTAGCTAGGACGTTTCCAGAAACTAACCGGGAACAAAATTTTTCACAGTGGTCAAAAAACCACTTTTTTCAGGAAAAAATCGAGTTTTCAGCGACCGATGAAGGTTTCAGTTCGCGCAAAGCGCCGGGAAACCTGGGTTAGATAGGCGAGAACCCGATTCTGCAAAAAGATTTGAAATCCAGACAGGGAATTTCTGGATAAAAACGAAAAAGTATTAAAAATTTTGAAAAAATTGCTAAGTACTAGAACTGAAAAATATTTTTTCAGTTAGGTCAATAAAAATCCTGTCAAACCTTAGGGAAGACCTATGGGACCACGTATCAACCGAAAACCAGGTCAAAATATCTATCCTGGTTATAAAGATATTGCAATTTTTGTCTGGACGGGGCTCGGTTAGGTGGATTTCTTACTATGAGTACTAGCAATAAATATATAAATAATGTTTTATTTTGATGTGTTCCAGGCGAGCCAGCCGCACGAGTGAGGTGTCCAGAGATGCGTCTCGGCGCGGGCCAGCTAGCTAGGACGTTTCCAGAAACTAACCGGGAACAAAATTTTTCACAGTGGTCAAAAAACCACTTTTTTCAGGAAAAAATCGAGTTTTCAGCGACCGATGAAGGTTTCAGTTCGCGCAAAGCGCCGGGAAACCTGGGTTAGATAGGCGAGAACCCGATTCTGCAAAAAGATTTGAAATCCAGACAGGGAATTTCTGGATAAAAACGAAAAAGTATTAAAAATTTTGAAAAAATTGCTAAGTACTAGAACTGAAAAATATTTTTTCAGTTAGGTCAATAAAAATCCTGTCAAACCTTAGGGAAGACCTATGGGACCACGTATCAACCGAAAACCAGGTCAAAATATCTATCCTGGTTATAAAGATATTGCAATTTTTGTCTGGACGGGGCTCGGTTAGGTGGATTTCTTACTATGAGTACTAGCAATAAATATATAAATAATGTTTTATTTTGATGTGTTCCAGGCGAGCCAGCCGCACGAGTGAGGTGTCCAGAGATGCGTCTCGGCGCGGGCCAGCTAGCTAGGACGTTTCCAGAAACTAACCGGGAACAAAATTTTTCACAGTGGTCAAAAAACCACTTTTTTCAGGAAAAAATCGAGTTTTCAGCGACCGATGAAGGTTTCAGTTCGCGCAAAGCGCCGGGAAACCTGGGTTAGATAGGCGAGAACCCGATTCTGCAAAAAGATTTGAAATCCAGACAGGGAATTTCTGGATAAAAACGAAAAAGTATTAAAAATTTTGAAAAAATTGCTAAGTACTAGAACTGAAAAATATTTTTTCAGTTAGGTCAATAAAAATCCTGTCAAACCTTAGGGAAGACCTATGGGACCACGTATCAACCGAAAACCAGGTCAAAATATCTATCCTGGTTATAAAGATATTGCAATTTTTGTCTGGACGGGGCTCGGTTAGGTGGATTTCTTACTATGAGTACTAGCAATAAATATATAAATAATGTTTTATTTTGATGTGTTCCAGGCGAGCCAGCCGCACGAGTGAGGTGTCCAGAGATGCGTCTCGGCGCGGGCCAGCTAGCTAGGACGTTTCCAGAAACTAACCGGGAACAAAATTTTTCACAGTGGTCAAAAAACCACTTTTTTCAGGAAAAAATCGAGTTTTCAGCGACCGATGAAGGTTTCAGTTCGCGCAAAGCGCCGGGAAACCTGGGTTAGATAGGCGAGAACCCGATTCTGCAAAAAGATTTGAAATCCAGACAGGGAATTTCTGGATAAAAACGAAAAAGTATTAAAAATTTTGAAAAAATTGCTAAGTACTAGAACTGAAAAATATTTTTTCAGTTAGGTCAATAAAAATCCTGTCAAACCTTAGGGAAGACCTATGGGACCACGTATCAACCGAAAACCAGGTCAAAATATCTATCCTGGTTATAAAGATATTGCAATTTTTGTCTGGACGGGGCTCGGTTAGGTGGATTTCTTACTATGAGTACTAGCAATAAATATATAAATAATGTTTTATTTTGATGTGTTCCAGGCGAGCCAGCCGCACGAGTGAGGTGTCCAGAGATGCGTCTCGGCGCGGGCCAGCTAGCTAGGACGTTTCCAGAAACTAACCGGGAACAAAATTTTTCACAGTGGTCAAAAAACCACTTTTTTCAGGAAAAAATCGAGTTTTCAGCGACCGATGAAGGTTTCAGTTCGCGCAAAGCGCCGGGAAACCTGGGTTAGATAGGCGAGAACCCGATTCTGCAAAAAGATTTGAAATCCAGACAGGGAATTTCTGGATAAAAACGAAAAAGTATTAAAAATTTTGAAAAAATTGCTAAGTACTAGAACTGAAAAATATTTTTTCAGTTAGGTCAATAAAAATCCTGTCAAACCTTAGGGAAGACCTATGGGACCACGTATCAACCGAAAACCAGGTCAAAATATCTATCCTGGTTATAAAGATATTGCAATTTTTGTCTGGACGGGGCTCGGTTAGGTGGATTTCTTACTATGAGTACTAGCAATAAATATATAAATAATGTTTTATTTTGATGTGTTCCAGGCGAGCCAGCCGCACGAGTGAGGTGTCCAGAGATGCGTCTCGGCGCGGGCCAGCTAGCTAGGACGTTTCCAGAAACTAACCGGGAACAAAATTTTTCACAGTGGTCAAAAAACCACTTTTTTCAGGAAAAAATCGAGTTTTCAGCGACCGATGAAGGTTTCAGTTCGCGCAAAGCGCCGGGAAACCTGGGTTAGATAGGCGAGAACCCGATTCTGCAAAAAGATTTGAAATCCAGACAGGGAATTTCTGGATAAAAACGAAAAAGTATTAAAAATTTTGAAAAAATTGCTAAGTACTAGAACTGAAAAATATTTTTTCAGTTAGGTCAATAAAAATCCTGTCAAACCTTAGGGAAGACCTATGGGACCACGTATCAACCGAAAACCAGGTCAAAATATCTATCCTGGTTATAAAGATATTGCAATTTTTGTCTGGACGGGGCTCGGTTAGGTGGATTTCTTACTATGAGTACTAGCAATAAATATATAAATAATGTTTTATTTTGATGTGTTCCAGGCGAGCCAGCCGCACGAGTGAGGTGTCCAGAGATGCGTCTCGGCGCGGGCCAGCTAGCTAGGACGTTTCCAGAAACTAACCGGGAACAAAATTTTTCACAGTGGTCAAAAAACCACTTTTTTCAGGAAAAAATCGAGTTTTCAGCGACCGATGAAGGTTTCAGTTCGCGCAAAGCGCCGGGAAACCTGGGTTAGATAGGCGAGAACCCGATTCTGCAAAAAGATTTGAAATCCAGACAGGGAATTTCTGGATAAAAACGAAAAAGTATTAAAAATTTTGAAAAAATTGCTAAGTACTAGAACTGAAAAATATTTTTTCAGTTAGGTCAATAAAAATCCTGTCAAACCTTAGGGAAGACCTATGGGACCACGTATCAACCGAAAACCAGGTCAAAATATCTATCCTGGTTATAAAGATATTGCAATTTTTGTCTGGACGGGGCTCGGTTAGGTGGATTTCTTACTATGAGTACTAGCAATAAATATATAAATAATGTTTTATTTTGATGTGTTCCAGGCGAGCCAGCCGCACGAGTGAGGTGTCCAGAGATGCGTCTCGGCGCGGGCCAGCTAGCTAGGACGTTTCCAGAAACTAACCGGGAACAAAATTTTTCACAGTGGTCAAAAAACCACTTTTTTCAGGAAAAAATCGAGTTTTCAGCGACCGATGAAGGTTTCAGTTCGCGCAAAGCGCCGGGAAACCTGGGTTAGATAGGCGAGAACCCGATTCTGCAAAAAGATTTGAAATCCAGACAGGGAATTTCTGGATAAAAACGAAAAAGTATTAAAAATTTTGAAAAAATTGCTAAGTACTAGAACTGAAAAATATTTTTTCAGTTAGGTCAATAAAAATCCTGTCAAACCTTAGGGAAGACCTATGGGACCACGTATCAACCGAAAACCAGGTCAAAATATCTATCCTGGTTATAAAGATATTGCAATTTTTGTCTGGACGGGGCTCGGTTAGGTGGATTTCTTACTATGAGTACTAGCAATAAATATATAAATAATGTTTTATTTTGATGTGTTCCAGGCGAGCCAGCCGCACGAGTGAGGTGTCCAGAGATGCGTCTCGGCGCGGGCCAGCTAGCTAGGACGTTTCCAGAAACTAACCGGGAACAAAATTTTTCACAGTGGTCAAAAAACCACTTTTTTCAGGAAAAAATCGAGTTTTCAGCGACCGATGAAGGTTTCAGTTCGCGCAAAGCGCCGGGAAACCTGGGTTAGATAGGCGAGAACCCGATTCTGCAAAAAGATTTGAAATCCAGACAGGGAATTTCTGGATAAAAACGAAAAAGTATTAAAAATTTTGAAAAAATTGCTAAGTACTAGAACTGAAAAATATTTTTTCAGTTAGGTCAATAAAAATCCTGTCAAACCTTAGGGAAGACCTATGGGACCACGTATCAACCGAAAACCAGGTCAAAATATCTATCCTGGTTATAAAGATATTGCAATTTTTGTCTGGACGGGGCTCGGTTAGGTGGATTTCTTACTATGAGTACTAGCAATAAATATATAAATAATGTTTTATTTTGATGTGTTCCAGGCGAGCCAGCCGCACGAGTGAGGTGTCCAGAGATGCGTCTCGGCGCGGGCCAGCTAGCTAGGACGTTTCCAGAAACTAACCGGGAACAAAATTTTTCACAGTGGTCAAAAAACCACTTTTTTCAGGAAAAAATCGAGTTTTCAGCGACCGATGAAGGTTTCAGTTCGCGCAAAGCGCCGGGAAACCTGGGTTAGATAGGCGAGAACCCGATTCTGCAAAAAGATTTGAAATCCAGACAGGGAATTTCTGGATAAAAACGAAAAAGTATTAAAAATTTTGAAAAAATTGCTAAGTACTAGAACTGAAAAATATTTTTTCAGTTAGGTCAATAAAAATCCTGTCAAACCTTAGGGAAGACCTATGGGACCACGTATCAACCGAAAACCAGGTCAAAATATCTATCCTGGTTATAAAGATATTGCAATTTTTGTCTGGACGGGGCTCGGTTAGGTGGATTTCTTACTATGAGTACTAGCAATAAATATATAAATAATGTTTTATTTTGATGTGTTCCAGGCGAGCCAGCCGCACGAGTGAGGTGTCCAGAGATGCGTCTCGGCGCGGGCCAGCTAGCTAGGACGTTTCCAGAAACTAACCGGGAACAAAATTTTTCACAGTGGTCAAAAAACCACTTTTTTCAGGAAAAAATCGAGTTTTCAGCGACCGATGAAGGTTTCAGTTCGCGCAAAGCGCCGGGAAACCTGGGTTAGATAGGCGAGAACCCGATTCTGCAAAAAGATTTGAAATCCAGACAGGGAATTTCTGGATAAAAACGAAAAAGTATTAAAAATTTTGAAAAAATTGCTAAGTACTAGAACTGAAAAATATTTTTTCAGTTAGGTCAATAAAAATCCTGTCAAACCTTAGGGAAGACCTATGGGACCACGTATCAACCGAAAACCAGGTCAAAATATCTATCCTGGTTATAAAGATATTGCAATTTTTGTCTGGACGGGGCTCGGTTAGGTGGATTTCTTACTATGAGTACTAGCAATAAATATATAAATAATGTTTTATTTTGATGTGTTCCAGGCGAGCCAGCCGCACGAGTGAGGTGTCCAGAGATGCGTCTCGGCGCGGGCCAGCTAGCTAGGACGTTTCCAGAAACTAACCGGGAACAAAATTTTTCACAGTGGTCAAAAAACCACTTTTTTCAGGAAAAAATCGAGTTTTCAGCGACCGATGAAGGTTTCAGTTCGCGCAAAGCGCCGGGAAACCTGGGTTAGATAGGCGAGAACCCGATTCTGCAAAAAGATTTGAAATCCAGACAGGGAATTTCTGGATAAAAACGAAAAAGTATTAAAAATTTTGAAAAAATTGCTAAGTACTAGAACTGAAAAATATTTTTTCAGTTAGGTCAATAAAAATCCTGTCAAACCTTAGGGAAGACCTATGGGACCACGTATCAACCGAAAACCAGGTCAAAATATCTATCCTGGTTATAAAGATATTGCAATTTTTGTCTGGACGGGGCTCGGTTAGGTGGATTTCTTACTATGAGTACTAGCAATAAATATATAAATAATGTTTTATTTTGATGTGTTCCAGGCGAGCCAGCCGCACGAGTGAGGTGTCCAGAGATGCGTCTCGGCGCGGGCCAGCTAGCTAGGACGTTTCCAGAAACTAACCGGGAACAAAATTTTTCACAGTGGTCAAAAAACCACTTTTTTCAGGAAAAAATCGAGTTTTCAGCGACCGATGAAGGTTTCAGTTCGCGCAAAGCGCCGGGAAACCTGGGTTAGATAGGCGAGAACCCGATTCTGCAAAAAGATTTGAAATCCAGACAGGGAATTTCTGGATAAAAACGAAAAAGTATTAAAAATTTTGAAAAAATTGCTAAGTACTAGAACTGAAAAATATTTTTTCAGTTAGGTCAATAAAAATCCTGTCAAACCTTAGGGAAGACCTATGGGACCACGTATCAACCGAAAACCAGGTCAAAATATCTATCCTGGTTATAAAGATATTGCAATTTTTGTCTGGACGGGGCTCGGTTAGGTGGATTTCTTACTATGAGTACTAGCAATAAATATATAAATAATGTTTTATTTTGATGTGTTCCAGGCGAGCCAGCCGCACGAGTGAGGTGTCCAGAGATGCGTCTCGGCGCGGGCCAGCTAGCTAGGACGTTTCCAGAAACTAACCGGGAACAAAATTTTTCACAGTGGTCAAAAAACCACTTTTTTCAGGAAAAAATCGAGTTTTCAGCGACCGATGAAGGTTTCAGTTCGCGCAAAGCGCCGGGAAACCTGGGTTAGATAGGCGAGAACCCGATTCTGCAAAAAGATTTGAAATCCAGACAGGGAATTTCTGGATAAAAACGAAAAAGTATTAAAAATTTTGAAAAAATTGCTAAGTACTAGAACTGAAAAATATTTTTTCAGTTAGGTCAATAAAAATCCTGTCAAACCTTAGGGAAGACCTATGGGACCACGTATCAACCGAAAACCAGGTCAAAATATCTATCCTGGTTATAAAGATATTGCAATTTTTGTCTGGACGGGGCTCGGTTAGGTGGATTTCTTACTATGAGTACTAGCAATAAATATATAAATAATGTTTTATTTTGATGTGTTCCAGGCGAGCCAGCCGCACGAGTGAGGTGTCCAGAGATGCGTCTCGGCGCGGGCCAGCTAGCTAGGACGTTTCCAGAAACTAACCGGGAACAAAATTTTTCACAGTGGTCAAAAAACCACTTTTTTCAGGAAAAAATCGAGTTTTCAGCGACCGATGAAGGTTTCAGTTCGCGCAAAGCGCCGGGAAACCTGGGTTAGATAGGCGAGAACCCGATTCTGCAAAAAGATTTGAAATCCAGACAGGGAATTTCTGGATAAAAACGAAAAAGTATTAAAAATTTTGAAAAAATTGCTAAGTACTAGAACTGAAAAATATTTTTTCAGTTAGGTCAATAAAAATCCTGTCAAACCTTAGGGAAGACCTATGGGACCACGTATCAACCGAAAACCAGGTCAAAATATCTATCCTGGTTATAAAGATATTGCAATTTTTGTCTGGACGGGGCTCGGTTAGGTGGATTTCTTACTATGAGTACTAGCAATAAATATATAAATAATGTTTTATTTTGATGTGTTCCAGGCGAGCCAGCCGCACGAGTGAGGTGTCCAGAGATGCGTCTCGGCGCGGGCCAGCTAGCTAGGACGTTTCCAGAAACTAACCGGGAACAAAATTTTTCACAGTGGTCAAAAAACCACTTTTTTCAGGAAAAAATCGAGTTTTCAGCGACCGATGAAGGTTTCAGTTCGCGCAAAGCGCCGGGAAACCTGGGTTAGATAGGCGAGAACCCGATTCTGCAAAAAGATTTGAAATCCAGACAGGGAATTTCTGGATAAAAACGAAAAAGTATTAAAAATTTTGAAAAAATTGCTAAGTACTAGAACTGAAAAATATTTTTTCAGTTAGGTCAATAAAAATCCTGTCAAACCTTAGGGAAGACCTATGGGACCACGTATCAACCGAAAACCAGGTCAAAATATCTATCCTGGTTATAAAGATATTGCAATTTTTGTCTGGACGGGGCTCGGTTAGGTGGATTTCTTACTATGAGTACTAGCAATAAATATATAAATAATGTTTTATTTTGATGTGTTCCAGGCGAGCCAGCCGCACGAGTGAGGTGTCCAGAGATGCGTCTCGGCGCGGGCCAGCTAGCTAGGACGTTTCCAGAAACTAACCGGGAACAAAATTTTTCACAGTGGTCAAAAAACCACTTTTTTCAGGAAAAAATCGAGTTTTCAGCGACCGATGAAGGTTTCAGTTCGCGCAAAGCGCCGGGAAACCTGGGTTAGATAGGCGAGAACCCGATTCTGCAAAAAGATTTGAAATCCAGACAGGGAATTTCTGGATAAAAACGAAAAAGTATTAAAAATTTTGAAAAAATTGCTAAGTACTAGAACTGAAAAATATTTTTTCAGTTAGGTCAATAAAAATCCTGTCAAACCTTAGGGAAGACCTATGGGACCACGTATCAACCGAAAACCAGGTCAAAATATCTATCCTGGTTATAAAGATATTGCAATTTTTGTCTGGACGGGGCTCGGTTAGGTGGATTTCTTACTATGAGTACTAGCAATAAATATATAAATAATGTTTTATTTTGATGTGTTCCAGGCGAGCCAGCCGCACGAGTGAGGTGTCCAGAGATGCGTCTCGGCGCGGGCCAGCTAGCTAGGACGTTTCCAGAAACTAACCGGGAACAAAATTTTTCACAGTGGTCAAAAAACCACTTTTTTCAGGAAAAAATCGAGTTTTCAGCGACCGATGAAGGTTTCAGTTCGCGCAAAGCGCCGGGAAACCTGGGTTAGATAGGCGAGAACCCGATTCTGCAAAAAGATTTGAAATCCAGACAGGGAATTTCTGGATAAAAACGAAAAAGTATTAAAAATTTTGAAAAAATTGCTAAGTACTAGAACTGAAAAATATTTTTTCAGTTAGGTCAATAAAAATCCTGTCAAACCTTAGGGAAGACCTATGGGACCACGTATCAACCGAAAACCAGGTCAAAATATCTATCCTGGTTATAAAGATATTGCAATTTTTGTCTGGACGGGGCTCGGTTAGGTGGATTTCTTACTATGAGTACTAGCAATAAATATATAAATAATGTTTTATTTTGATGTGTTCCAGGCGAGCCAGCCGCACGAGTGAGGTGTCCAGAGATGCGTCTCGGCGCGGGCCAGCTAGCTAGGACGTTTCCAGAAACTAACCGGGAACAAAATTTTTCACAGTGGTCAAAAAACCACTTTTTTCAGGAAAAAATCGAGTTTTCAGCGACCGATGAAGGTTTCAGTTCGCGCAAAGCGCCGGGAAACCTGGGTTAGATAGGCGAGAACCCGATTCTGCAAAAAGATTTGAAATCCAGACAGGGAATTTCTGGATAAAAACGAAAAAGTATTAAAAATTTTGAAAAAATTGCTAAGTACTAGAACTGAAAAATATTTTTTCAGTTAGGTCAATAAAAATCCTGTCAAACCTTAGGGAAGACCTATGGGACCACGTATCAACCGAAAACCAGGTCAAAATATCTATCCTGGTTATAAAGATATTGCAATTTTTGTCTGGACGGGGCTCGGTTAGGTGGATTTCTTACTATGAGTACTAGCAATAAATATATAAATAATGTTTTATTTTGATGTGTTCCAGGCGAGCCAGCCGCACGAGTGAGGTGTCCAGAGATGCGTCTCGGCGCGGGCCAGCTAGCTAGGACGTTTCCAGAAACTAACCGGGAACAAAATTTTTCACAGTGGTCAAAAAACCACTTTTTTCAGGAAAAAATCGAGTTTTCAGCGACCGATGAAGGTTTCAGTTCGCGCAAAGCGCCGGGAAACCTGGGTTAGATAGGCGAGAACCCGATTCTGCAAAAAGATTTGAAATCCAGACAGGGAATTTCTGGATAAAAACGAAAAAGTATTAAAAATTTTGAAAAAATTGCTAAGTACTAGAACTGAAAAATATTTTTTCAGTTAGGTCAATAAAAATCCTGTCAAACCTTAGGGAAGACCTATGGGACCACGTATCAACCGAAAACCAGGTCAAAATATCTATCCTGGTTATAAAGATATTGCAATTTTTGTCTGGACGGGGCTCGGTTAGGTGGATTTCTTACTATGAGTACTAGCAATAAATATATAAATAATGTTTTATTTTGATGTGTTCCAGGCGAGCCAGCCGCACGAGTGAGGTGTCCAGAGATGCGTCTCGGCGCGGGCCAGCTAGCTAGGACGTTTCCAGAAACTAACCGGGAACAAAATTTTTCACAGTGGTCAAAAAACCACTTTTTTCAGGAAAAAATCGAGTTTTCAGCGACCGATGAAGGTTTCAGTTCGCGCAAAGCGCCGGGAAACCTGGGTTAGATAGGCGAGAACCCGATTCTGCAAAAAGATTTGAAATCCAGACAGGGAATTTCTGGATAAAAACGAAAAAGTATTAAAAATTTTGAAAAAATTGCTAAGTACTAGAACTGAAAAATATTTTTTCAGTTAGGTCAATAAAAATCCTGTCAAACCTTAGGGAAGACCTATGGGACCACGTATCAACCGAAAACCAGGTCAAAATATCTATCCTGGTTATAAAGATATTGCAATTTTTGTCTGGACGGGGCTCGGTTAGGTGGATTTCTTACTATGAGTACTAGCAATAAATATATAAATAATGTTTTATTTTGATGTGTTCCAGGCGAGCCAGCCGCACGAGTGAGGTGTCCAGAGATGCGTCTCGGCGCGGGCCAGCTAGCTAGGACGTTTCCAGAAACTAACCGGGAACAAAATTTTTCACAGTGGTCAAAAAACCACTTTTTTCAGGAAAAAATCGAGTTTTCAGCGACCGATGAAGGTTTCAGTTCGCGCAAAGCGCCGGGAAACCTGGGTTAGATAGGCGAGAACCCGATTCTGCAAAAAGATTTGAAATCCAGACAGGGAATTTCTGGATAAAAACGAAAAAGTATTAAAAATTTTGAAAAAATTGCTAAGTACTAGAACTGAAAAATATTTTTTCAGTTAGGTCAATAAAAATCCTGTCAAACCTTAGGGAAGACCTATGGGACCACGTATCAACCGAAAACCAGGTCAAAATATCTATCCTGGTTATAAAGATATTGCAATTTTTGTCTGGACGGGGCTCGGTTAGGTGGATTTCTTACTATGAGTACTAGCAATAAATATATAAATAATGTTTTATTTTGATGTGTTCCAGGCGAGCCAGCCGCACGAGTGAGGTGTCCAGAGATGCGTCTCGGCGCGGGCCAGCTAGCTAGGACGTTTCCAGAAACTAACCGGGAACAAAATTTTTCACAGTGGTCAAAAAACCACTTTTTTCAGGAAAAAATCGAGTTTTCAGCGACCGATGAAGGTTTCAGTTCGCGCAAAGCGCCGGGAAACCTGGGTTAGATAGGCGAGAACCCGATTCTGCAAAAAGATTTGAAATCCAGACAGGGAATTTCTGGATAAAAACGAAAAAGTATTAAAAATTTTGAAAAAATTGCTAAGTACTAGAACTGAAAAATATTTTTTCAGTTAGGTCAATAAAAATCCTGTCAAACCTTAGGGAAGACCTATGGGACCACGTATCAACCGAAAACCAGGTCAAAATATCTATCCTGGTTATAAAGATATTGCAATTTTTGTCTGGACGGGGCTCGGTTAGGTGGATTTCTTACTATGAGTACTAGCAATAAATATATAAATAATGTTTTATTTTGATGTGTTCCAGGCGAGCCAGCCGCACGAGTGAGGTGTCCAGAGATGCGTCTCGGCGCGGGCCAGCTAGCTAGGACGTTTCCAGAAACTAACCGGGAACAAAATTTTTCACAGTGGTCAAAAAACCACTTTTTTCAGGAAAAAATCGAGTTTTCAGCGACCGATGAAGGTTTCAGTTCGCGCAAAGCGCCGGGAAACCTGGGTTAGATAGGCGAGAACCCGATTCTGCAAAAAGATTTGAAATCCAGACAGGGAATTTCTGGATAAAAACGAAAAAGTATTAAAAATTTTGAAAAAATTGCTAAGTACTAGAACTGAAAAATATTTTTTCAGTTAGGTCAATAAAAATCCTGTCAAACCTTAGGGAAGACCTATGGGACCACGTATCAACCGAAAACCAGGTCAAAATATCTATCCTGGTTATAAAGATATTGCAATTTTTGTCTGGACGGGGCTCGGTTAGGTGGATTTCTTACTATGAGTACTAGCAATAAATATATAAATAATGTTTTATTTTGATGTGTTCCAGGCGAGCCAGCCGCACGAGTGAGGTGTCCAGAGATGCGTCTCGGCGCGGGCCAGCTAGCTAGGACGTTTCCAGAAACTAACCGGGAACAAAATTTTTCACAGTGGTCAAAAAACCACTTTTTTCAGGAAAAAATCGAGTTTTCAGCGACCGATGAAGGTTTCAGTTCGCGCAAAGCGCCGGGAAACCTGGGTTAGATAGGCGAGAACCCGATTCTGCAAAAAGATTTGAAATCCAGACAGGGAATTTCTGGATAAAAACGAAAAAGTATTAAAAATTTTGAAAAAATTGCTAAGTACTAGAACTGAAAAATATTTTTTCAGTTAGGTCAATAAAAATCCTGTCAAACCTTAGGGAAGACCTATGGGACCACGTATCAACCGAAAACCAGGTCAAAATATCTATCCTGGTTATAAAGATATTGCAATTTTTGTCTGGACGGGGCTCGGTTAGGTGGATTTCTTACTATGAGTACTAGCAATAAATATATAAATAATGTTTTATTTTGATGTGTTCCAGGCGAGCCAGCCGCACGAGTGAGGTGTCCAGAGATGCGTCTCGGCGCGGGCCAGCTAGCTAGGACGTTTCCAGAAACTAACCGGGAACAAAATTTTTCACAGTGGTCAAAAAACCACTTTTTTCAGGAAAAAATCGAGTTTTCAGCGACCGATGAAGGTTTCAGTTCGCGCAAAGCGCCGGGAAACCTGGGTTAGATAGGCGAGAACCCGATTCTGCAAAAAGATTTGAAATCCAGACAGGGAATTTCTGGATAAAAACGAAAAAGTATTAAAAATTTTGAAAAAATTGCTAAGTACTAGAACTGAAAAATATTTTTTCAGTTAGGTCAATAAAAATCCTGTCAAACCTTAGGGAAGACCTATGGGACCACGTATCAACCGAAAACCAGGTCAAAATATCTATCCTGGTTATAAAGATATTGCAATTTTTGTCTGGACGGGGCTCGGTTAGGTGGATTTCTTACTATGAGTACTAGCAATAAATATATAAATAATGTTTTATTTTGATGTGTTCCAGGCGAGCCAGCCGCACGAGTGAGGTGTCCAGAGATGCGTCTCGGCGCGGGCCAGCTAGCTAGGACGTTTCCAGAAACTAACCGGGAACAAAATTTTTCACAGTGGTCAAAAAACCACTTTTTTCAGGAAAAAATCGAGTTTTCAGCGACCGATGAAGGTTTCAGTTCGCGCAAAGCGCCGGGAAACCTGGGTTAGATAGGCGAGAACCCGATTCTGCAAAAAGATTTGAAATCCAGACAGGGAATTTCTGGATAAAAACGAAAAAGTATTAAAAATTTTGAAAAAATTGCTAAGTACTAGAACTGAAAAATATTTTTTCAGTTAGGTCAATAAAAATCCTGTCAAACCTTAGGGAAGACCTATGGGACCACGTATCAACCGAAAACCAGGTCAAAATATCTATCCTGGTTATAAAGATATTGCAATTTTTGTCTGGACGGGGCTCGGTTAGGTGGATTTCTTACTATGAGTACTAGCAATAAATATATAAATAATGTTTTATTTTGATGTGTTCCAGGCGAGCCAGCCGCACGAGTGAGGTGTCCAGAGATGCGTCTCGGCGCGGGCCAGCTAGCTAGGACGTTTCCAGAAACTAACCGGGAACAAAATTTTTCACAGTGGTCAAAAAACCACTTTTTTCAGGAAAAAATCGAGTTTTCAGCGACCGATGAAGGTTTCAGTTCGCGCAAAGCGCCGG
This sequence comes from Lacanobia wlatinum, assembly GCA_947578705.1. Classification (NCBI taxonomy): domain Eukaryota; kingdom Metazoa; phylum Arthropoda; class Insecta; order Lepidoptera; family Noctuidae; genus Lacanobia; species Lacanobia wlatinum. Next base: position 69,941 of record CANPUP010000056.1, read on the forward strand.
GAAACCTGGGTTAGATAGGCGAGAACCCGATTCTGCAAAAAGATTTGAAATCCAGACAGGGAATTTCTGGATAAAAACGAAAAAGTATTAAAAATTTTGAAAAAATTGCTAAGTACTAGAACTGAAAAATATTTTTTCAGTTAGGTCAATAAAAATCCTGTCAAACCTTAGGGAAGACCTATGGGACCACGTATCAACCGAAAACCAGGTCAAAATATCTATCCTGGTTATAAAGATATTGCAATTTTTGTCTGGACGGGGCTCGGTTAGGTGGATTTCTTACTATGAGTACTAGCAATAAATATATAAATAATGTTTTATTTTGATGTGTTCCAGGCGAGCCAGCCGCACGAGTGAGGTGTCCAGAGATGCGTCTCGGCGCGGGCCAGCTAGCTAGGACGTTTCCAGAAACTAACCGGGAACAAAATTTTTCACAGTGGTCAAAAAACCACTTTTTTCAGGAAAAAATCGAGTTTTCAGCGACCGATGAAGGTTTCAGTTCGCGCAAAGCGCCGGGAAACCTGGGTTAGATAGGCGAGAACCCGATTCTGCAAAAAGATTTGAAATCCAGACAGGGAATTTCTGGATAAAAACGAAAAAGTATTAAAAATTTTGAAAAAATTGCTAAGTACTAGAACTGAAAAATATTTTTTCAGTTAGGTCAATAAAAATCCTGTCAAACCTTAGGGAAGACCTATGGGACCACGTATCAACCGAAAACCAGGTCAAAATATCTATCCTGGTTATAAAGATATTGCAATTTTTGTCTGGACGGGGCTCGGTTAGGTGGATTTCTTACTATGAGTACTAGCAATAAATATATAAATAATGTTTTATTTTGATGTGTTCCAGGCGAGCCAGCCGCACGAGTGAGGTGTCCAGAGATGCGTCTCGGCGCGGGCCAGCTAGCTAGGACGTTTCCAGAAACTAACCGGGAACAAAATTTTTCACAGTGGTCAAAAAACCACTTTTTTCAGGAAAAAATCGAGTTTTCAGCGACCGATGAAGGTTTCAGTTCGCGCAAAGCGCCGGGAAACCTGGGTTAGATAGGCGAGAACCCGATTCTGCAAAAAGATTTGAAATCCAGACAGGGAATTTCTGGATAAAAACGAAAAAGTATTAAAAATTTTGAAAAAATTGCTAAGTACTAGAACTGAAAAATATTTTTTCAGTTAGGTCAATAAAAATCCTGTCAAACCTTAGGGAAGACCTATGGGACCACGTATCAACCGAAAACCAGGTCAAAATATCTATCCTGGTTATAAAGATATTGCAATTTTTGTCTGGACGGGGCTCGGTTAGGTGGATTTCTTACTATGAGTACTAGCAATAAATATATAAATAATGTTTTATTTTGATGTGTTCCAGGCGAGCCAGCCGCACGAGTGAGGTGTCCAGAGATGCGTCTCGGCGCGGGCCAGCTAGCTAGGACGTTTCCAGAAACTAACCGGGAACAAAATTTTTCACAGTGGTCAAAAAACCACTTTTTTCAGGAAAAAATCGAGTTTTCAGCGACCGATGAAGGTTTCAGTTCGCGCAAAGCGCCGGGAAACCTGGGTTAGATAGGCGAGAACCCGATTCTGCAAAAAGATTTGAAATCCAGACAGGGAATTTCTGGATAAAAACGAAAAAGTATTAAAAATTTTGAAAAAATTGCTAAGTACTAGAACTGAAAAATATTTTTTCAGTTAGGTCAATAAAAATCCTGTCAAACCTTAGGGAAGACCTATGGGACCACGTATCAACCGAAAACCAGGTCAAAATATCTATCCTGGTTATAAAGATATTGCAATTTTTGTCTGGACGGGGCTCGGTTAGGTGGATTTCTTACTATGAGTACTAGCAATAAATATATAAATAATGTTTTATTTTGATGTGTTCCAGGCGAGCCAGCCGCACGAGTGAGGTGTCCAGAGATGCGTCTCGGCGCGGGCCAGCTAGCTAGGACGTTTCCAGAAACTAACCGGGAACAAAATTTTTCACAGTGGTCAAAAAACCACTTTTTTCAGGAAAAAATCGAGTTTTCAGCGACCGATGAAGGTTTCAGTTCGCGCAAAGCGCCGGGAAACCTGGGTTAGATAGGCGAGAACCCGATTCTGCAAAAAGATTTGAAATCCAGACAGGGAATTTCTGGATAAAAACGAAAAAGTATTAAAAATTTTGAAAAAATTGCTAAGTACTAGAACTGAAAAATATTTTTTCAGTTAGGTCAATAAAAATCCTGTCAAACCTTAGGGAAGACCTATGGGACCACGTATCAACCGAAAACCAGGTCAAAATATCTATCCTGGTTATAAAGATATTGCAATTTTTGTCTGGACGGGGCTCGGTTAGGTGGATTTCTTACTATGAGTACTAGCAATAAATATATAAATAATGTTTTATTTTGATGTGTTCCAGGCGAGCCAGCCGCACGAGTGAGGTGTCCAGAGATGCGTCTCGGCGCGGGCCAGCTAGCTAGGACGTTTCCAGAAACTAACCGGGAACAAAATTTTTCACAGTGGTCAAAAAACCACTTTTTTCAGGAAAAAATCGAGTTTTCAGCGACCGATGAAGGTTTCAGTTCGCGCAAAGCGCCGGGAAACCTGGGTTAGATAGGCGAGAACCCGATTCTGCAAAAAGATTTGAAATCCAGACAGGGAATTTCTGGATAAAAACGAAAAAGTATTAAAAATTTTGAAAAAATTGCTAAGTACTAGAACTGAAAAATATTTTTTCAGTTAGGTCAATAAAAATCCTGTCAAACCTTAGGGAAGACCTATGGGACCACGTATCAACCGAAAACCAGGTCAAAATATCTATCCTGGTTATAAAGATATTGCAATTTTTGTCTGGACGGGGCTCGGTTAGGTGGATTTCTTACTATGAGTACTAGCAATAAATATATAAATAATGTTTTATTTTGATGTGTTCCAGGCGAGCCAGCCGCACGAGTGAGGTGTCCAGAGATGCGTCTCGGCGCGGGCCAGCTAGCTAGGACGTTTCCAGAAACTAACCGGGAACAAAATTTTTCACAGTGGTCAAAAAACCACTTTTTTCAGGAAAAAATCGAGTTTTCAGCGACCGATGAAGGTTTCAGTTCGCGCAAAGCGCCGGGAAACCTGGGTTAGATAGGCGAGAACCCGATTCTGCAAAAAGATTTGAAATCCAGACAGGGAATTTCTGGATAAAAACGAAAAAGTATTAAAAATTTTGAAAAAATTGCTAAGTACTAGAACTGAAAAATATTTTTTCAGTTAGGTCAATAAAAATCCTGTCAAACCTTAGGGAAGACCTATGGGACCACGTGTCAGCCGAAAACCAGGTCAAAATATCTATCCTAGTTATAAAGATATTGCAATTTTTGTCTGGACGGGGCTCGGTTAGGTGGATTTTAGAAGGTGAGTACAAGCAATAAATATATAAATAATGTTTTATTTTTAGGTGTTCCAGGCGAGCCAGCCGCACGAGTGAGGTGTCCAGAGATGCGTCTCGGCGCGGGCCAGCTAGCTAGGACGTTTCCAGAAACTAACCGGGAAGAAAATTTTGCACAGTGGTCAAAAAACCACTTTTTTCAGGCAAAAATCGAGTTTTCAGCGACCGGCGTAGGTTTCAGGTCGCGCAAAGCGCCGGGAAACCTAGGCTAGACAGGCGAGAACCCGATTCTGCAAAAGGAACGGAAATCTAAACAGGGAATTTCGGGATAAAAACGAGTAAGTATTAAAAATTTCGTAAAAATTGCCTAAGTACTAGGACTGAAAAATATTTTTTCAGCTAGGTCAATGAAAATTTGTCAAACCCTAGGGAAGACCTATGGGACCACGTGTCAGCCGAAAACCAGGTCAAAATATCTATCCTAGTTATAAAGATATTGCGGTTAGGTTAGGTTAGGTTAGGTTAGGTTAGGTTAGGTTAGGTTAGGTTAGGTTAGGTTAGGTTAGGTTAGGTTAGGTTAGGTTAGGTTAGGTTAGGTTAGGTTAGGTTAGGTTAGGTTAGGTTAGGTTTTTTTTTTTTTTTTTTTTTTTTTTTTTTTTTTTTTTTTTTTTTTTTTTTTTTTTTTTTTTTTTTTTTTAACTTGTCCCTGTGACATTATCAGATTTCACAGATTTTACTTACAAACTACAACTATATGTCTATTATATATTTCTAACGTGACCCTAGTAAGGTCCGGTTCTACTTTTCCTACTGCTATACTAACTACTTTTTAAAAACATTTTCTGTACAGGCGGTCATTTTCAACATTTTTGACCCGCTTGTGCCTATCTTTTCTTCTAAACGATTCGCTTATACATTTTCTTTACAAGGGTCCGACGCATTTTTGGACTTTCCTTGTGCCTATCTCTATTTCTTTATTTACACATTTTTGTGACAATTCTCAATACGATCAGTGAGAATTGTCACAAAGACGCGCATTTGTCTATCTTGCTAGTTACATTTTTATTACAAGGTGTCTTTTAAAACATTTTAGACATGCCTTGTGCCTACCCTTATAGCTATAAGATTCCATTTTCTTTACAACACTAGTTGTGCCTACTTTTTATTCTATATTAATTCTTAATCTATTACATTTCTTATATTCTATCACTTATTGCTATAGTGGTATCTTTACAGTACAATTACACACTTTTTCCTTAAATTACATATTTTCTTTTACATAACCTTATTCACACTATTTTCTTAACTCTGACAACTTATTGACTACTATTTTGCCTTATCTTTACTACAGTGATATATTTTTATAATATACTTTGTAGTAAATGCTTATTCCTCTACCATCTTATTTCTATTGTTTACTAGTTTCATTATTTTTACACAGTATTCTACAAAAATGTCGCGTGTGAGTTTACTGCAAATCAGTGTCTGTAGGTTTTGCATATTAACTTTAATACCCGTTTGTTGTTCCAGGTCGAACCTGTCCCTATCGTGTACTGGGCAGTCTAACAAAATGTGGAATACTGTCTCCGAGGCTTCGGGATCACAGATACATGCGGGGCTCTCCTTGCACTTAAAACGATGTAAGTACTGGGAGAGTCCCCCATGTCCTGTGAGTACTTGCGTCATAATCCCCGCCGGTTTCATTTTTCTAATGAGTGTGTAGGCGACTATTGCGTCCGGGAGAAACGCTTTCGTTACGGAAGCTGTATGGCCTGACCTGTATCTCTCGTTCCATTCGTCAAGGGAGTCCTTACGGATTGTCCGTTTGACGAATGAAACAGGGCATTGGTCATAGTCGGGACTCCTCCGGCTGAAGAGTGCGGCCTCTTTCGCGAGCTGATCTGCGCGTTCATTCCCTACTAAACCTACGTGCGCCTTCACCCAGTACAAGCTTACAGTTTTGCCCTGGTTGAAGGCCTCATTTAGGTACACGCGCGTTTCTACAGCTAGTCGATGCAGTGCGCTGTAATTTGTGACAGTCTCAAGAGCTGATTTTGAGTCGCTGTATATGCCGAAAGCGGTTTCTGCGCGTTTTAGGATCCACTTTGCGGCCCTGCATATGGCGAGGATCTCGGCCTGATACACCGTGCAGTACGCGGACAGACTTAGCTTGACGGCCTTGATCTCCGCCTCGCCCTCCCATATAGAGAGCGCAGCGCCGACCCTGCCCTCAAGCTTGCTGCCGTCGGTGTATATTTTCACCGCCTGCACATTGCTGTTGTCGACTTGTTCTTGTGTGATCAAGCTCTCAAAAGTCAACTCCACATGCCGAGCCGGGTGCGGACTCTCCGCAAATCCTACCACACGTTCAGTCTCTCGGTCTCCCAGTACTAGCCGAGACGACCCTCTTCTTGCTTCGTACAGGGCGGCTGCCTCCTGTATTCGAAGGTCGAGAGGCAGTATCCCGGCCAGTACTAGTGCCGAGTTCAGTGAAACCGTGCGATAGGACCTGCACAGCTTCTGTGCGAAGCCCCTCTGCACTGCATTCAGCGCCTTTTGCGTCCCAATCTTTTTGGCTGCCGGTGCCCATGCACTTGCCGCATACAGGATGAGTGGTTCCACTACTGCCAGATAAATCGTCCTGATGACTTCGGGATGTAATCCCCAGCTAACTTTTGCAGCTCTGGACAACTGCTTGTATACGTCTGCCGCCTTTTTGCAGACCTTCGCAACGTGGGTGTTGAACGTCATCTTGTCGTCCAGAGTTAGACCCAGGACTTTGATTTCCCTTGACATTCCAATGCCGGTCCCTCCCATCCTCAGGAGCGGGGTGTCGTACTTAAGTTTCCGCGTCAGTACCATTGCACATGTTTTGTGAGGCGCAAACCTCAGCTTATTCTGAACCCCCCACTCCTGAACATAGTCAAGAGCGGCATTGGCCTGTCTCGAGATCTCCAAGCCCGTGTCTCCGCTGAAGACCATCACCACGTCATCCGCATATGCCTGACAGTATATCTTCTGTTTCTCCAGTCCGTGCAACAGGGGGTCCAATAGTAGGTTCCAGAGTATCGGGCCGCCAATGGATCCCTGGACGCAACCTTTCTTGGTGTTCCTTTTGTGTTCCTCCCCGGCATACCTCAATCCGATTTTTCTGCAGTCGAGGTAACTATCTAGTAGCCTCCTTACATTGACCGGACACTTTTCCTCAGCCAGTCTGACCTTAATGATTGGCCACCAGGCGCTATCGAAGGCCCCCTCTATATCCAGTGAGACTAGGGTTACGAGCTTTTTCTGCTCTATGTTGCCCTTGATGTGGTTCACGAGGTTATAGAGGGCGTCCTCGGTGCTCCTTTGTGGCATAAAGCCATACTGGCGAGTACTAATCCGCGGTACTAGGTGCCACCTGATCCTTGCTACTATCATCTTCTCCAGGATCTTGCCCAAGACTGGTAGCAGGCCGATCGGCCTATATGACTTGGGATTCTGGTAATCGTCCTTGCCCGGTTTTCTCAATACCACCACTGTGGCTTCCTTCCAGATGTCCGGGAAGTGGCCTATCTCTAGGCACTTGTTGTAAAGGGCAAGGAACACGTCTAGATTCCTGGAGATTGCTCGACTGCAAATGTCCGCCGTAAAGCCATCCGCTCCAGGTGCCTTCTTTGGGTTAAAACTATTACTCGCGGTCTTTAGCTCTTCTACGGTAAACGGCGGATCATGTATTTCATCATGACACGGGGCGTTTACTTGCTTCGCAAGTTCTCTTATGTGGCGATGATGCGAGTTATCCTTCTCTTCGGAGTCCTCTGGGTAAAATGTTTCGGCTAATAGGGCTGCCGATTCTTTTGGGTTTAGGAACACATCGTCCTTTCTTAGGGTCAGATCCTCTTGACGTTTGGCGGTTTTTCCGATCACTCTGTATATGCCTTCCCATACTCCTTCTCTATCTTGTTTTTGGCAAAAGGTCTTCCAACTTGTTATTTGGGCTTTCTTGGCTTGGCATTCGTATACTTCTTTTGCTTGCAGGTACTCTCTGAAGACTTTGTCCTTGCGGTCGCTGGCTGCATTGCGTATCCTCCGCTTTTTTGTGATGACCTCCTTTCTTAGGAGTGCGAGCTCCTCTGACCACCATGGCATGGAAAGTTTTGAATTCGTTCCCTTGGGTGGCATGCTGAGTCTACAGGCTAGGGTTATGCCGTCTGTGATTATTTTTACCAACTCTTCTAGTCGCTGTTTAGACTCGACTCTACTTATTTTGAATGCGTTGACGTCTTGTTCCGCTTGGAATTGATCCATTTTCTCTATGAAAATGTCCCAATTTGCCTTCTTTGTATTGTAGAGTCGAGTGGTCCTTTGAATGTTGATCCCTTTGCCTTTTTGCAGTCTTATTTTTAGCAAGATCGTATTGTGGTCCGAGCTCGTCACCCCTTGGTCAACTGTCCAGTCTTCCACGAGATCCAGCAAATCTATCGAGCAAGCTGTTAAATCGACAAAACTACTGTATCTCGTGTTGCCCCTTACTGTGTCAAATGTGGGTATATCCCCCGTGTTGAGTACCTGCATGTCTGACTCTTCCAGGGTCCCGGACATGTCAACACCCCTGGTGTCATTTACGATGCTACCCCACCAGGTATTCTTAGCATTGGCATCGCCTCCAATGAGCAGTTTTCTTGGCCCGACTTTCTCTATCGTTCTTCGTAATTGTTCCAAGTATGGCTCAATGGGCTGGTCTGGTTCGAAGTAAAAAGAAGCTACAGCAATTTCCCACGCTTTTGACCGGATCCTCACTACTGCGATGTTGTTCGTAGTGAGTTCTGGGCACTGTATCACGTCCAAGTCGTGATCGAAGACGACCACGGCCGCTTTTACAGTCCCTCTTCCATCGTCCTCGCATTGGTACACCCGCACCCCTCGGTAGCTCTTCATCCTTCGAATCCCGCCCACATACGGCTCCTGGACCAGAGCGAACGCTATCTTTCTATCGGTAGCTTCTATCATAAGTTCATTTGTTGCCAATTCCTTCCTCTGAAGGTTTGCCTGGGCCACTGCATAACCTCTGGTGGAGTTGCCTACCCTGTTATTATTGTTGCTGCCCACCACGTTAGCAATATGCTACTTTGGCTCTCGCTATTGCCTCCCATTTTCTGCGCACAACACATTCGCTGCTGAACGCGTTGTGGTTTATACTGGCATGTTTCGCCTGCGTGCAATTCACGCAAGATGGGGCTGCTCCGGAGAGCCAGTCAGAGCACTGTGCTTTGGCGTGAGGGCCGCCGCAATGGCTACACTTGTCTATTGTTTCCTTACAGAAACGCTTACTGTGGCCATACGCTAAGCAGCATGTACATTGGACCAGTGGAGACTGGTCCTCCACTTTAATGCGCTGGATGTCGATATGTATGGCCCCTTTGTGTAGAGTTCTGTTCCATAGCTGCGGCGACACTCTCAGTATCACGTGGTGCGCGTGAGGGTTTCTTGTCTTCCTCTTATATACGATGTCAACCCTGTCATCCTCACTCTTCAGGTCTTTGAAGAGGTCGCCGTTTTGCTTCTTGTAAGCTTCTATTATATCCTCGTCTGTGTTGTACTTAAAAACGTTCTTCAAAGCAAGTAGGGGGTCTTTGTTTTTTACCTCTTCCACTATGAGGTTCCCTCCCATAGACAGTTTTTCTTTTATCTTCTGTCTGTCCTCCTGCGTTCTGCACCCTACTATTACCTTTCGGTCTCTGGCCTTTCTGACTCTATCCACAGTAATAAAGCCGTCTTTTGCGTTCACGGCCTCCCTGATTTTGCCTATTACCTCGTCTCCCGTTTCCGAATGGTCAGTCGAGGCAACCACTATTGAGTGGAGAGCAGTGTGTTCAGGTGCCACTTTTTTAGTATTTGTGGCTGCAATTGTGGCGTACGTAGCTTTACTCTCTATTTGATGTCTGCTAGTCTCCAACTGTTTCTTTAGTTCTTGCATTTCTTGGTTGTTTTCTTGTATTAGTTTTGCATGTTGCTCTATTAATAGAGTCAGATGGCCTTGCTTTCCTGCGTTATTATTCTCCTGTGATATCTGTTCTGTCTGTGTGCTTTCTCTTTCCTTGTTCGTGTCTATTGTCCTAGCTGTTGATTTCACAGATTCAGCCTCCTTCACAAGCTGGAACAATCGTTCCACCGCCTGGGTAACGTCCGTTTTTATATCAGCTCTCAGGTTCCGGGATTCTCCCAGAGCTGTCTTTGCCTTTCTGATGCAGGCACGTGCTTCAGTCACTCTGTCGGGGTATTCCTTCTTCTGTTTTGGAGAGCTGATTAACGCCTCTGCTGACATTCGACGTGCAGCTATCTTTCCCTCGTTTGTGACAGCCTTTATTTTTGGTTTTGTTGGTGCAGGCGGTTGTGTCTTTGGAGGTGAGTTGGGTGATTTTTGCGGGTTTTTCCCCGCTTCCCATTCCCCTATACTCCTCCTCACGTTTGAGGATTGCGTCGGTGTTGTCGAGGGCCCAGCCCTCTCGTTATCTTCAGGGGATTCGTGGGTTTTCGTCATTTTCTTTGCAGGAGTTCTGAATCCAAACATTCTATTTGGTCACAGGGACGTGTCGGTATGGTTTAAAATCTTTGTCAAATGACAAAACGTAAAAATAAAAATTTTTAAAAATATAAATATAAGAATTATAAAGATGTAAAGAAGAGGGAAAGAGGAAATGATAACTAGTAGGTATTCTACTATACTCGTCTAAAAAGAAACAGTTTTATTACCCCAAAAGGGGTTCGGTTCGCGAGTTTCGGAACTCGAAAAACGTCAAGTAGAGCCTCGGACAGTTTTCAACAGTTGCAGAGAGCAATCCCCACCCAGTACCGTAAAAACCCCGTTCAAATCGGTCAACAAACGGATGAGATACTTTAAAAAATTTTAATGGACTCTATGTAGAGTCAAACTCTATACGCAGAGAGACAGGTCTCCCCGAGCCCTTTACAAAGAACCCAAACACGGCCACTCTAGCACGAAAGGTCTCCGAGATACAGCTGACTGAATTTTAGGTCACCTATCCAAGATGGCGCCCGGAGTATGGTCGAATGCTGTTATCTCCGAGACCGTTAGCCCAAATACCACCGTGCTTGGGCTCCCCCGGCCCGGCCCGACGCAATCTATCTCCCCGCGCAGTTTTCAGGCTGAAAATTTTCAGGTCCTGAAAACACCTGAAAATATGCTAGCCAGGTAGGGAAAGGTAGGTCCAAGCCCCAGAAGAAAACCCGAGCGCTCCACGACCTCCGGTTCAGGAGCTATCCGTGCCGGAAAAATCGTTTGACAGTTCGAGAACTGTCAAAATCAATTTTCAAACCGGGCTAACTCCCCCTCCAATGGCCGTAGAACGTCCGTGCTTGGGCTCATACGACTCAGCTCCACCCGACCCAGCGCGCAAAACGGCTTTCAGGAACCTGAAAACCCTCAGCTCCAAAACGCTTAAATCCGTAAACACGGATGTAAAAAGATGTCCTTGGCACAGGAGTGAAAACGGCAGTCTTCTACGACCACCGAGTCCAAAGTTATGCAGGTTGCAAGTTTTCCAAGATGGCGTCCAAAATGGCGGCCGCTTGCATAAATTTGGAACCAATTGTCCAAACTTAGCCGAGTTTGGGCTCTTTGGATTGGGCTTGAAGAGTCCAGTCCAAATCTTAATTTTTTATTTCTGGAAAACTTACCCCTGATTTATTATGGTCATAAAACCCCTAAAATTCGTCTAAACACGAGCTAATTAAAAATCTAGCAACTAAAAATACGTCGAAAGTAAAAATAATCCTTAAACTACTTATTAGCTATTTTTGGGCTATGGTTCCGAAGGTACAGAGCCCCTATCTAACAACCCTCGTGGCAACCCCTAAATTTTAAAAAATCATTACTCCAAAACGGTTAAATAGAAAAATCTAAAATTCTCAAAATAAAAAGTTAGCCCTAAGGCCCTTCAGAAACTAAAATAAAAAGGGGGGGTCAACGCGACAATTATTTAATTAACGAATTTTGAAAATGTTGAAAACTTTTAAAAATCAATAACTTCGGAACCACTTCACCTTTTTTGATGCTCGAAACGGCGTGTTGATGTGCTCGTTGTTCTGCCTCGAAGCCGCTCGATGGTGTCCACCGCAGTCAACTGGAACTGGTAGCACGTGGCCACGTGGTAAGTGGTTTTTCCGGGTTTCCTCTGAAACCGAGGCCCGGAAAAATCGGGAAACAGCTCACAGTTGTGGGCGTCTATAAGACGCGTCTTTTGAGATCAAAAAATGATGGTGTCGTCGCTCTCTTTCTCGCAGCGTTTTTATTTGAAAGTTAAAATTTTTCACAATTTTCACTATTTTGCAGTTTTTGCAATTTTCAAGGCACTCACGAATAAACGCTATACACCAAATGAAAGCCCGTATTTTTCCGCACAATTTGATACTAAGCACGATACAAAACGGTTAAAAAATACCACTTGCACGATTTTTTGAAGAAATTTTTTGCGCGGAGCAGCCTTTGGCACGTGTTTTCGTCGCGGGGGGTGACCGCGGACTCTGTGGTTAGGTTAGGTTAGGTTAGGTTAGGTTAGGTTAGGTTAGGTTAGGTTAGGTTAGGTTAGGTTAGGTTAGGTTAGGTTAGGTTAGGTTAGGTTAGGTTAGGTTAGGTTAGGTTAGGTTAGGTTTTTTTTTTTTTTTTTTTTTTTTTTGATATGGCAGGAGGGGAAATCCTCATGGACGCCCCAACTGCCTCACACGAAGTGAGACAGTTGGGGCAGTGCCGGACTCTTACCGGCTAAAACCTACTCCTGCCTTTCTTAGTGTCACCCTGACGTTGTCAGAGACCTGAATAAGCTAATTTAATTAGATACTAATTTGAAATTTTTTACTATAATAAAAACTGAATGAATTTAGTGTTGGCATTAACTTATTTTTTAAACTTGTGAATTTAACTTTACTGTTGAAGACCGATATTATGTATGCTTGTCGCGTTATATACGTTTATATAAGGAAAGCATAGATTTAGGCTTCTTTGTTTCTATGGATGACTTTAGATGAAATTTTTAAGCAATATTCTAATAATTTTTCTCTACATTTTTGATTCTTAAGTAGTATACTTATGTTTTTCTCACTAATAACTGTATCCAGATCTTGTTCCAATTCGAACCTTTCCCTCTGGAACACAGGACATTGTAGCAGAATATGTGGGACCGTCTCAAGCACGCCCGGCTCACAGATGCACGATGGGTTCTCCTTACACTTGAAGCGGTGCAAGTATTCGGAGAACCCACCATGCCCCGTCATAAACTGGGTTACTGTACCGGTTGGCTTTATCTGCTTTACAGTCTTGAAGGCCTCTATTGCGTCTGGGAGGAAGATCTTAGTTACTGAGGCTGTTGTGCCCTCCTTATACCTCCGGTTCCATTCGTCAAGCGACCCCAAGCGGATCTGCCGCTTGACGAATGATACCGGGCAGAGGTCGTAGTCGGGCTTACGCTTGCTGTGCAGGGCAGCCTCTTTCGCAAGGTGGTCGGCGCGTTCGTTCCCTTCCAGTCCAGCGTGTGCCTTTATCCAGAACAAAGAGACATCTTTGCCCTGTGATAAAGCCACGTTAAGGTTCGCTCTCGCCTCCACTGCCAACGCGTGGAGGGAACCCTGGTTCGTGACTGTCTGCAGAGCTGCCATCGAGTCACTGTAGATACCAAAGGTTCCCTCTTTGCGCCGCAGTATTTGGCGTGTCGCTACGCATACGGCCAGGAGTTCTGCTTGGTAGACAGTACAGCACGTCGGCAAGCTAAGCTTGACGGACTTGGTCTCGGCTTCCCTGTCCCAGAGGGACAGTGCTGCTCCGACCTTGCCGTCAATCTTGCTGCCGTCGGTAAAAATCCGTATGTCTTGGCTGTTGTGGGACTCCACATGTGACTGGTCTACCAAGCTCACGAACCCCATAGCCGTATGTTTCGCCGGGTGCGGAGTCTCTGCAAACGCTACCACCCGCTCCACCTCCCTGCCCGCAAGTGATGGCTGGGGCACCCCCTTCTTTGCCTCGTACAGTGCGGCTGCTTCCTGTATTCGGAGGTCAAGTGGGAGTATCCCAGCCAACACGAGCGCGGAGTTGAGCGAAACGGTGCGATAGGATTTGCAGAGCTTTTGAGCGAACCCCCGCTGGACCGAATTAAGGAGTTTCTGCACTCCGACCTTCCTTGTTGCGGGCGCCCAGGCGCTGGCTGCATACATTATAACCGGCTCGACCGCCGCGGTATAGATGCTGCGCACAACTTCTGGGTGTAGACCCCAGCTCACTTTGGCTGCTCTGGAGAGTTGTTTGTAAAAGTTGATAGCCTTTTTACAGACATTTGCAGCGTGGGCGTTAAAAGTGAGCTTGTGGTCCACTGTGAGCCCCAGCAACTTAATCTCCTTAGACATGCCAATGTCGACCCCGCCCATGTTCAGGAGTGGGACATCGTGCTTCAGCTTCCTTGTTACGAGCATGGCACAGGTCTTGTGCGGCGCAAACTTCAGCTTGTGCTTGATGCCCCACCTCCGAACATACTCGAGGGCGGCATTGGCCTGTCTTTGGACCTCCAGTGCTGTATCCCCGTCGAAGACGAGCACCACGTCATCGGCAAACGCCTGGCAGTGGTCGCCCCGTTCTTCGAGCCCCTTCAACAGAGGATCCAGCACCAGGTTCCATAGGATCGGACCCCCAATCGAGCCCTGTACACACCCCTTGGTCGTATTTCTTTGGCACTCTGCTCCGGCATACCTGACCCGGACGCTTCTCCCATTTAGGTAGCTGTCCAGCATTCGTCTGATATTCACCGGGCACTTTTCCTCAGCCAGTCTGGTTCTGATGGCCGGCCACCATGCGCTGTCGAAGGCTCCCTCTATATCCAAAGATACAACAGTGATCAGTTTTTTCTGATCCAGCTTTTGGTTGATGTGCTGTATCAGGGTGTAGAGGGAGTCCTCGGTGCTTTTCTGGGGCATGAAACCAAACTGGCGAGTACTCATCCGCGGGATCAAATGCCATTTCAGACGAGCTACCAACATTTTTTCTAGGATTTTGCCCAGGACAGGTAGAAGGCCAATGGGCCTGTACGACTTCGTGTTAGGTTAGGTTAGGTTAGGTTAGGTTAGGTTAGGTTAGGTTAGGTTAGGTTAGGTTAGGTTAGGTTAGGTTAGGTTAGGTTAGGTTAGGTTAGGTTAGGTTAGGTTAGGTTAGGTTAGGTTAGGTTAGGTTAGGTTAGGTTGTTAGGTTAGGTTAGGTTAGGTTAGGTTAGGTTAGGTTAGGTTAGGTTAGGTTAGGTTAGGTTAGGTTAGGTTAGGTTAGGTTAGGTTAGGTTAGGTTAGGTTAGGTTAGGTTAGGTTTTTTTTTTTTTTTTTTTTTTTTTTTTTTTTTTTTTTTTTTTTTATACTTCTACCTCCAACTTGATCGGAGCCTATTTTAAGCCTTATGCATTCATTCCAGTTCTATCATTTATTCCTCTCGCACTTGCATTCTACATACTTTGTCTTTCTTTCATTCTTTCTCATTCTTTCTTAAAGGGTGGGACGCCCTTCTACTTTTTCCTATACTAATTTCTATTCCTTTTCTCTCTTTATTCGATTTATGTAAGGGATAACACAGAAACGCAGCTATTTTTATTTGTCTTTCACAGCAATTCTTATCCTATTTGTTTCTTATTCACTAACACAGATTTTCCTACTACATTTACAGCATCTTATATATATTCTTATTTCTAGTTACATGTTATCATTTCTTATGACTACTTAGATCTATGTTCTTATTGCTAGTACACTTGGGTCTTCCATTTTGGTTTCCATCTTATTTATCTATTCTTATTAACTATTTCTTAGGACTATTTTATTTCTATATCTTAAATTATACATCTGTGGGATTTCCATTTTCCAGCCATCTTATTTGTCTATACTTATTTCTAGTTTTGTATAACAATTTCTTAGGACTACTCTTATTTTCTATTTCTTAATATTAGTACATCTTAATTCAAAAAGCCATCTTATTTATCTAATTCTTATTTCTAGGACACTTGTTTACGACTACTTATACTCTAGTTACCAGTGTGGCATCATTTAAAACTATACATATTTATCTTACTGGCGTTTCCTTCGCAATTTTGAAACTTCTGTTTTTTAATGCTTAACCCTAATATACTATATGATATTATGTAAACATTTTTGCTTATACTGTTTTATTTCTCTTTATAACTTTCTCACATATTTGAACGCAATACTCTAAAAACATTTCTCTCTTCTTGCTTTTCATTATAATCCACGTATTTTCGGCATCGAGTTTACTGTCGAGTACTTGCTCGGCCTCGAGTCTTTCCCTCCCAAAGACGGGACAGCTGAACAATATATGTGGCACCGTTTCTGCCATATCAGGGTCGCAGATGCACGATGGGCTCTCCTTGCACCTGAAGCGATTCAGGTATTCGGAGAACCCACCGTGACCCGTCATTATCTGGGTGATCACACTGTTGATTTCACACTTCCTGATAATCCTGTAAGCCGCCACCGCATCCGGGAAGAACAGCTTCGTCACGGAAGCAGTTTCTCCTGAGCTGTATCTTTGGTTCCATACGTCAAGCGTTGCCGTACGAATGCATCGCTTGACGTATGAAACCGGACACAAATCGTAGTCGGGCTTTCGCTTGGAACCCTCAGCGGCTCTTTTGGCTAGTTCGTCGGCCCTCTCGTTCCCCTCCAACCCGGCATGAGCTTTGATCCAAAACAAGGTTACGTCCTTGTTTTGGATGGCCAGGGACCTAAGGTTCGCCCTTGCCTCTACGGCCAGGGCGTGGTTTCTGTTGTAATTTTGAACAGTTTGGAGGGCCGCCATGGAGTCGCTGAAGATTCCAAACGATTGCGCGCTGTGCTTTAGTATCTCCCTTGTTGCGACGCATATTGCTAAGAGCTCGGCCTGGTAGACTGTGGAGTAGTGTGGGAGCGCGAGTTTGAGGGCTTTGGTTTCGGCGTCACCTGTCCATATGGACAGTGCCGCTCCAACCTTGCCCCCAATCTTGCTCCCGTCCGTGAAGATACGAACATCATGTTCGACCTGAGCATCGAGATGCTCCTGGTCCACCAGGCTAATGAGCTCCAGCTCAGCGCGCTCTGCGGGGTGAGGAGCCTCCATTGCCGAGACAGCCTGCTCGACCCTCCTGTCGCCGAGTGATGGCTGAGGTACCCCTCTCCTGGCCTCGTATAACGATGCCGCTTCGCGGACTCGCAGGTCGAGAGGGAGTATCCCAGCCAGCACCAGCGCGGAGTTTAAGGAGACTGTCCGGTATCCTTTGCACAGCTTCTGCGCGATGCCACGCTGTACTGCGCTCAACTGCTTCCTGATTCCCAGCTTTTCAACTGCCGGAGCCCATACGCTGGCGGCGTACAGGATGATCGGTTCGACGGTGGCCACATATATTGTTCTGATGACTTCGGGGTGAAGCCCCCAGGTGGTCTTTGCTGCCCTAGCCAGTTGCTTATGGATGCCTAATGCCTTTCTGCAAACATTTGCGACGTGTGCGTTAAAGGTCAGTTGCTTATCGATGATGACACCCAGGATTTTGATCTCGCTGGACATGACAATGTCGATCCCGCCCATGCTCAGACGCGGGTTGTCGTACTTTAGTTTGCGCGTCATAACCATAGCATTGGTCTTGTGCGGGGCAAATCTAAGCTTATTTCGAACGCCCCACGCCCGAACATGCTCCAGAGCGGCATTGGCACGTCCCTCGATCTCCAACGCTGTGTCACCATCGAAAACCAACACAACGTCGTCCGCAAACGCCTGGCAATAGTCATCCCTGGCTTCCATGCTCTTAAGGAGCGGGTCCAGCAAAAGGTTCCACAATATCGGTCCCCCAATGGAACCTTGGACACAACCCTGACTCGTGGCCCTGCAGCACTCCTCACCCGCGTACCTGACCTTTACCCTACGGCCCTCGAGGTAGCTGTCGATGACCCTCCTCAAGCCGATCGGACACTGTTCCTCAGCCAGACGGACTCTTATGGCTGGCCACCATGCGCTGTCGAAGGCTCCCTCTATGTCTAATGATACCAGAGTTACGATACGCTTTTGCGCCAGCTTTCCGCGTATATGCTGTACTAGTGCATAGAGGGAGTCCTCGGTGCTCTTCTGGGGCATGAATCCGTACTGGCGAGTACTCATCCTTGGAATCAGGTGAAACTTGAGGCGGGCCACCAACATCTTCTCGTAAATTTTTCCGAAGATGGGTAATAAGCCTATAGGTCGGTACGCCTTGGGTGAGCTGTAGTCAGACTTTCCGGGCTTCTTTAAGATGATGACCGTCGCTTCCTTCCAAATTTCGGGGAAGAGGTTAGTCCTCAGGCAGCCGTTTAGGAGAGCCAAGGCCACCTCAGAGGCACCTCTGATAGCCTGGCAGCAAATATCGGCGGTGAAGCCGTCGGCTCCTGGCGCTTTCCTAGGATTAAAGGACTCACACGCTGCCATCAGCTCGGCCATCGTGAATGGTGGGTCGCATGAATCATCATACCCCCCAGCATTCACGACGTCGGCCTTTTCTCTAACAAGGCGATGGCAGGTGTTGTCCGTACTAGAGTGGTCTTCAGGGTAGAAAGTTTTCGCCAAGAGCTCTACCGAACCCTTGGCATCCAACATCTCCCCGTCCCCCACCAGCGGCTGGTCCTCCCCTCTTCCCTTAGTCCTCCCTATCACCCGGTAGATACCCTCCCAAAGCCCTTCCTTGTCCTGTCTCGCGCAGAAGTCCTTCCAGCTCTCGACTTGGGCCTTGGCTGCTTCCGTCTCATACTCAACTTTGTGTTTCAGGTACTCATCAACGACCTTCGATCTTCGGGATGGGCAAGCGTTCCTGACTCTGCGCTTTCTGGTGGCGACTGCTTTCTTCATCGCCTCGAGTTTATCGGACCACCACGGCAAAGTAAGAACTTCGTGGGTCTTCTTTAAAGGCATCGATTGTGTGCATGCGTCTTTTACTACTTGGGTATATTTTTTGCTGATGGCATTTATCTGATCAGCCGTATTTAGGTTTTCTATGTCTATTCTAGTTATTTTGTTTTCTAGCATTAATTGTCCGAGTTTCTCACGAAACTCGGACCAATTTGCTTTCTTTGTATTATATACCCTCGTAGTTCGCTGAATTTGGATGCCTTTTGACCTTTTCAGTTTGATGTTAAATACGATGCCGTTGTGGTCCGAGCTCGTTAGGCCTTCGTCTACCCTCCAGTCGTCCACCAGGTCCAGGATATTCGTCGAACAGGCTGTTATGTCGACGTGGCTGCAATACCTTATCCCTCCTCTGATCGTGTCGAAGGTCGGAATTTCCCCTCTGTTGAGTATGTTCAGGTCCAGCTCGCCCAGAGCTCCGGATACTTCCTCGCCTCTGCGGTCTATGGCCAGGCTTCCCCACCAGGTACTTTTGGCGTTCGCATCTCCTCCAAGAACCAACATTCCGGAGCCAACCACCCGCTTGACGCGTTTGATGTGCTCCAGATACGGCCCTACTGGCTGGTCCGGCTCGAAGTAGAAGGAGACAAGCGTGATCCTCCAGGCACTGGTTCGGATCCCCACCACAGCGATGTTGTTCGTGGTGAGGTTTGGGTACTGCTCGACGACAAGGTCTTGGTCAAAGACCGCTATTGCGGCCTTGACAGTCCCGTCCCCGATGTCAGTGCTCTGGAAGACCCGCACGCCCCCTTGGCTCCTCATCGCCTTTGCGCCGCCTATGTATGGTTCCTGGAGGAGAGCAACCGCAATCCCGCGCTTAGCCGCTTCAAAAAGAAGTTCGCTCGTCGCGAGTCTTTTCCGCTGGAGGTTGGCCTGTACCAGTCTGTAGGGCTTTGGGATGCCTTGGGTGCCCTTAGCAGTATGCTACCGTGGCTCTGGCAATCTCGTCCCATTTTTGGCGTGTCGGACATCCGGAGCTAAACGCATTGTGGCCAACGTCCCCGAGCCTGGCTTTTGTGCAGTTCCTGCATTGAGGCGGCTCACTTGCAATGAAGTCTGCACATTCAGACCTCAGGTGTGGGCCGCCGCAATGGCTGCACAGGTCAGCCGGCTCCTGACAGAAGCGTCTACCGTGACCGTATCCCAGACAGCGCGTACATTGCACCAACGGTGTTTGGTCCTCGACCCTCACGCGCTGAAGGTCTACATGCAGGTATCCAGCTTCTGTTGCCCTTCTCCAGATTGTGGGTGAGACGCTGACCACCACGTGGCTCGTGTGTGCGTTTCGGGTCCGTCTCCGGAACTTGACCACCGCTCGGTCCTCCTCTTTGTCGAGGTTGTGAAATACATCCCTATTCTGATTCCTCATGGCCTTCAGAATGTCCTCGTCTGAGTTGACAGAGAGGACGCTCCTGAGGATCAGCATGGGATCCTTGTTTTTCACCTCCTCGACATTGAGGTCCTGCCTGTCCCTTGCCAATTTCTCTTTGATCTTGTCTCTTTCTCCTGTTGTCTGGAAGCCCATTATGACTTTTTTGTCTTTCGCCTTCCTTACCTTTTCGACCCTAACCCAGCCCTCCTTCGCGTCGACAGCTTTCCTAATTTTACCGAGCACTTCGTCCCCTGAATCCGCTCCGTCCTTTGAGGTGATAACGATTGAGTGCAACGTACTCCGCACTGGGCTTACTTTTCCGCTGTGAGTCGCTACCACACTCGCATACGTTGCGGGGTTGACGTTAGTGTTCTCTAGCTTTTCTTTGTGCTGTTCTAGCGCTAGTTTTAGCTCCTCCATCTTTTTACTGTTGCTTTCCAGCAACGCGGAGTGCTTCTTTATCTGAGTCTCCAAGTTTGTCTCAGTTAGGCTTGAAGGGGTAGCGTCAGTAACTAGCTCTTCGGGTTGCGAAAATCCCTTTCCCACTCCTGGGACCCTAGCCTTGCTTAGCCTGTCCGCCTCCTTCACCAGCTGGAACAACCGGTCCAGTGCCTCCGTGATACCGTTTTTAATCTCGGTCTTTGTGTTCCGAGACGAGCTAAGCAGTAACTTTGCCTTGTTAAGGCAGGCTCTAGCCTCTGCCGACCGATCCGCATACTGGACTTTCGGTGGCGAGTGCGTCTCTACTGTTTTAGAGCGCAGTTGGAGGGCTTTGTTCTCCTGCGCTTGTATAGGCTTCTGCGCCTCTTTTGAGGGGCCAGCCTGCGCAGTCTTGGTCGTCACTGGAGGTGTCGAGTTTGTGCCGGCAGGCTTAGCGGCTTCCCATTCGCCAACGCTGCGTCTGACGTTTGGTGGTGACGAGGTCGGCTTCGACGGTGATTTCTCACCATCAGCCGCCTTCTTCACCGGGGTCCTAAATCCTATCATAGTGGAGGTATGCGTCAAAATGTGTAAAGTCAAAGGAAATTATAAAAATAAAAATAAAATGTGTAAAATTGTAAATAAAATAATTGCTAGTATGCACCTAGATCGTATAAATCCAGAGCAGTCAGCCTTCACGTTCGACAGAACGGGTCAAGCCTCAAAAAACAGAAAAAAAAAAATTTTTCTCCAGGGGTCAAAATTCGTCAATGTAGAGCAAGTACCGTTTCGGCTCTATGTAGAGGCGATTAAGCGCCGTCAGTAGACGGCCCTCCCCGAGCCCTTTCTAACGATACCAAACTCGGTGCAGTTACACCGAGGGGTCCCGGAGATATCTCAACTTGAAATTGTCGGTTTTTTTCAAAATGGCGGCCAAAAAAGTGGTGATTTGCGATATCTCCGCGACCACTGGCTCGAAAAACCCCGTGTTTGGGCTTTTCGTAATTGGCTCGACGAGACCCGTCCACTGAAAATGTTTTCAGGCTGAAAATTTTTGACACCCTGAAACCGCCTGAAAAGTTTTCAGTCCGATAGTCAACGGTCCGCTGATATACGCAGCGAAAATCCCAGGTTTCTGCGACTCTCCGTTCGGGAGCTATGTGAGGTCTAAAATTGCCCAAGATGGCCGCGCGCCTGTCAAATTCAAACTTTGACAGTGGACAGCTCACGCCAGGCAAGTCGCAGACCCCCCGTGTTTGGGCTCTCCAGTCTTGGCCCGAGCCCCTCTGTCCGCTGAAACCACTTTCAGGATCCTGAAAATTTTTAACTCCAAACCGCCTGAAAATGTGAGGTAGTCAAGGCAATAAGCCCCTGAGTACTACGCTCAAAACCGCAGCTTCCAAATGCCACCGGTTTAGGAGTTATGACGGTTTGAAGTTGATCGAAGTGGCTGCCGAACTGTCATCGAACAAATTAAAAAGCCCGTATCTTCGGAACCGTTCGTCTCAGAAGGTTGGGGTTTCGAATGCCCAGCTCGGCGCCACCCAGGGTATCTCCTGAAAATGGTTTCAGCGACAAAAATTTCGTTCGCCTGAAAACTCCTGAAAATGCACCACACCTAAAGTTAACACTGTGCTGCAGGCAACAGTGAAAACCCGAGAGTTCTCAGGCCACCGGTTCCCGAGATATCACCTATTTAAACTTTTAAAATAAAAACCCTAATTTGGGGATTTGGTCGAAACTCTCAATTCTAATCATATACCATCCGAGTTTGGGCTTATACAAGTCCCAATATGTCTATTGAATACAGCCGTAGTGTCAAAATTCAATTTTTTCTATTAGTTATTAAATAATTTACAAAAAACAGTTAAAATTCCGTATCTCCCGTTCCGCCAGTCGAAAAATTTTGAAAAAATAGTCAATAAATAGATAAAATTTAGCGCTACAAGATAAAATAAACAATATTATAAAAAACCAAAAAACACATAGAAAAAATTTTGAAAAAGTGGTTTTTTGACAAAATTTCCAATAACTCTTAAACTAGTCGTCCTAAAAATCTAAAATACAAAATATGGGTTCTTCTATGAAGCGCGCAACAGACTGCAGTTGAACTTTTCAGATATCTTGATCAGGACCGAAGATACAAAAGTCGAAATTTTGAATTTTCAAACTTCCCTTAAAAATCGGGTATTGCAGATAAAATTAAAATAGTGGTAAATACCGACTGTACTGTCCCAGCAGATGATGGCTGCAAAGTTTCAGGCGCCTGGCTCCACGATTTCGGCGTTTTCAGGACCACGTGGTTTTTGTTTTCCGTCGATATCTCCTGAATTTCTGCGGTTTTCAGTTTTCTCTGGAGTCAGGATGATGTGCGGAGTCAGCCCCCTTCCCCACTTTCAATAAAAAAGTGGGGTCGCCGCTTTGGTTTCGGCAGCGTTTCGGTTTGAAGTTTTTTCTTCTGTACTTAACCTCGAAACTATGAGGTTTTTCAGTTCTAGTCACTGAAGCACTGCAATCCGGGTTAAAAATCTCACTTGGGCGTATAGGTAGCACTAAGCCCCACACAAAGACACTATTTTCGTCAAAATCGGTTAACTTTATACCACTTTTTATAATTTTTATCTGCGGAGCTGCTCGGAAAACGATCCGGTCGCCACGAGAGCCGGGGGGGTACTGGGTTAGGTTAGGTTAGGTTAGGTTAGGTTAGGTTAGGTTAGGTTAGGTTAGGTTAGGTTAGGTTAGGTTAGGTTAGGTTAGGTTAGGTTAGGTTAGGTTAGGTTAGGTTAGGTTAGGTTAGGTTAGGTTAGGTTAGGTTAGGTTAGGTTAGGTTAGGTTAGGTTAGGTTAGGTTAGGTTAGGTTAGGTTAGGTTAGGTTAGGTTAGGTTAGGTTAGGTTAGGTTAGGTTAGGTTAGGTTAGGTTAGGTTAGGTTAGGTTAGGTTAGGTTAGGTTAGGTTAGGTTAGGTTAGGTTAGGTTAGGTTAGGTTAGGTTAGGTTAGGTTAGGTTAGGTTAGGTTAGGTTAGGTTAGGTTAGGTTAGGTTAGGTTAGGTTAGGTTAGGTTAGGTTAGGTTAGGTTAGGTTAGGTTAGGTTAGGTTAGGTTAGGTTAGGTTAGGTTAGGTTAGGTTAGGTTAGGTTAGGTTAGGTTAGGTTAGGTTAGGTTAGGTTAGGTTAGGTTAGGTTAGGTTAGGTTAGGTTAGGTTAGGTTAGGTTAGGTTAGGTTAGGTTAGGTTAGGTTAGGTTAGGTTAGGTTAGGTTAGGTTAGGTTAGGTTAGGTTAGGTTAGGTTAGGTTAGGTTAGGTTAGGTTAGGTTAGGTTAGGTTAGGTTAGGTTAGGTTAGGTTAGGTTAGGTTAGGTTAGGTTAGGTTAGGTTAGGTTAGGTTAGGTTAGGTTAGGTTAGGTTAGGTTAGGTTAGGTTAGGTTAGGTTAGGTTAGGTTAGGTTAGGTTAGGTTAGGTTAGGTTAGGTTAGGTTAGGTTAGGTTAGGTTAGGTTAGGTTAGGTTAGGTTAGGTTAGGTTAGGTTAGGTTAGGTTAGGTTAGGTTAGGTTAGGTTAGGTTAGGTTAGGTTAGGTTAGGTTAGGTTAGGTTAGGTTAGGTTAGGTTAGGTTAGGTTAGGTTAGGTTAGGTTAGGTTAGGTTAGGTTAGGTTAGGTTAGGTTAGGTTAGGTTAGGTTAGGTTAGGTTAGGTTAGGTTAGGTTAGGTTAGGTTAGGTTAGGTTAGGTTAGGTTAGGTTAGGTTAGGTTAGGTTAGGTTAGGTTAGGTTAGGTTAGGTTAGGTTAGGTTAGGTTAGGTTAGGTTAGGTTAGGTTAGGTTAGGTTAGGTTAGGTTAGGTTAGGTTAGGTTAGGTTAGGTTAGGTTAGGTTAGGTTAGGTTAGGTTAGGTTAGGTTAGGTTAGGTTAGGTTAGGTTAGGTTAGGTTAGGTTAGGTTAGGTTAGGTTAGGTTAGGTTAGGTTAGGTTAGGTTAGGTTAGGTTAGGTTAGGTTAGGTTAGGTTAGGTTAGGTTAGGTTAGGTTAGGTTAGGTTAGGTTAGGTTAGGTTAGGTTAGGTTAGGTTAGGTTAGGTTAGGTTAGGTTAGGTTAGGTTAGGTTAGGTTAGGTTAGGTTAGGTTAGGTTAGGTTAGGTTAGGTTAGGTTAGGTTAGGTTAGGTTAGGTTAGGTTAGGTTAGGTTAGGTTAGGTTAGGTTAGGTTAGGTTAGGTTAGGTTAGGTTAGGTTAGGTTAGGTTAGGTTAGGTTAGGTTAGGTTAGGTTAGGTTAGGTTAGGTTAGGTTAGGTTAGGTTAGGTTAGGTTAGGTTAGGTTAGGTTAGGTTAGGTTAGGTTAGGTTAGGTTAGGTTAGGTTAGGTTAGGTTAGGTTAGGTTAGGTTAGGTTAGGTTAGGTTAGGTTAGGTTAGGTTAGGTTAGGTTAGGTTAGGTTAGGTTAGGTTAGGTTAGGTTAGGTTAGGTTAGGTTAGGTTAGGTTAGGTTAGGTTAGGTTAGGTTAGGTTAGGTTAGGTTAGGTTAGGTTAGGTTAGGTTAGGTTAGGTTAGGTTAGGTTAGGTTAGGTTAGGTTAGGTTAGGTTAGGTTAGGTTAGGTTAGGTTAGGTTAGGTTAGGTTAGGTTAGGTTAGGTTAGGTTAGGTTAGGTTAGGTTAGGTTAGGTTAGGTTAGGTTAGGTTAGGTTAGGTTAGGTTAGGTTAGGTTAGGTTAGGTTAGGTTAGGTTAGGTTAGGTTAGGTTAGGTTAGGTTAGGTTAGGTTAGGTTAGGTTAGGTTAGGTTAGGTTAGGTTAGGTTAGGTTAGGTTAGGTTAGGTTAGGTTAGGTTAGGTTAGGTTAGGTTAGGTTAGGTTAGGTTAGGTTAGGTTAGGTTAGGTTAGGTTAGGTTAGGTTAGGTTAGGTTAGGTTAGGTTAGGTTAGGTTAGGTTAGGTTAGGTTAGGTTAGGTTAGGTTAGGTTAGGTTAGGTTAGGTTAGGTTAGGTTAGGTTAGGTTAGGTTAGGTTAGGTTAGGTTAGGTTAGGTTAGGTTAGGTTAGGTTAGGTTAGGTTAGGTTAGGTTAGGTTAGGTTAGGTTAGGTTAGGTTAGGTTAGGTTAGGTTAGGTTAGGTTAGGTTAGGTTAGGTTAGGTTAGGTTAGGTTAGGTTAGGTTAGGTTAGGTTAGGTTAGGTTAGGTTAGGTTAGGTTAGGTTAGGTTAGGTTAGGTTAGGTTAGGTTAGGTTAGGTTAGGTTAGGTTAGGTTAGGTTAGGTTAGGTTAGGTTAGGTTAGGTTAGGTTAGGTTAGGTTAGGTTAGGTTAGGTTAGGTTAGGTTAGGTTAGGTTAGGTTAGGTTAGGTTAGGTTAGGTTAGGTTAGGTTAGGTTAGGTTAGGTTAGGTTAGGTTAGGTTAGGTTAGGTTAGGTTAGGTTAGGTTAGGTTAGGTTAGGTTAGGTTAGGTTAGGTTAGGTTAGGTTAGGTTAGGTTAGGTTAGGTTAGGTTAGGTTAGGTTAGGTTAGGTTAGGTTAGGTTAGGTTAGGTTAGGTTAGGTTAGGTTAGGTTAGGTTAGGTTAGGTTAGGTTAGGTTAGGTTAGGTTAGGTTAGGTTAGGTTAGGTTAGGTTAGGTTAGGTTAGGTTAGGTTAGGTTAGGTTAGGTTAGGTTAGGTTAGGTTAGGTTAGGTTAGGTTAGGTTAGGTTAGGTTAGGTTAGGTTAGGTTAGGTTAGGTTAGGTTAGGTTAGGTTAGGTTAGGTTAGGTTAGGTTAGGTTAGGTTAGGTTAGGTTAGGTTAGGTTAGGTTAGGTTAGGTTAGGTTAGGTTAGGTTAGGTTAGGTTAGGTTAGGTTAGGTTAGGTTAGGTTAGGTTAGGTTAGGTTAGGTTAGGTTAGGTTAGGTTAGGTTAGGTTAGGTTAGGTTAGGTTAGGTTAGGTTAGGTTAGGTTAGGTTAGGTTAGGTTAGGTTAGGTTAGGTTAGGTTAGGTTAGGTTAGGTTAGGTTAGGTTAGGTTAGGTTAGGTTAGGTTAGGTTAGGTTAGGTTAGGTTAGGTTAGGTTAGGTTAGGTTAGGTTAGGTTAGGTTAGGTTAGGTTAGGTTAGGTTAGGTTAGGTTAGGTTAGGTTAGGTTAGGTTAGGTTAGGTTAGGTTAGGTTAGGTTAGGTTAGGTTAGGTTAGGTTAGGTTAGGTTAGGTTAGGTTAGGTTAGGTTAGGTTAGGTTAGGTTAGGTTAGGTTAGGTTAGGTTAGGTTAGGTTAGGTTAGGTTAGGTTAGGTTAGGTTAGGTTAGGTTAGGTTAGGTTAGGTTAGGTTAGGTTAGGTTAGGTTAGGTTAGGTTAGGTTAGGTTAGGTTAGGTTAGGTTAGGTTAGGTTAGGTTAGGTTAGGTTAGGTTAGGTTAGGTTAGGTTAGGTTAGGTTAGGTTAGGTTAGGTTAGGTTAGGTTAGGTTAGGTTAGGTTAGGTTAGGTTAGGTTAGGTTAGGTTAGGTTAGGTTAGGTTAGGTTAGGTTAGGTTAGGTTAGGTTAGGTTAGGTTAGGTTAGGTTAGGTTAGGTTAGGTTAGGTTAGGTTAGGTTAGGTTAGGTTAGGTTAGGTTAGGTTAGGTTAGGTTAGGTTAGGTTAGGTTAGGTTAGGTTAGGTTAGGTTAGGTTAGGTTAGGTTAGGTTAGGTTAGGTTAGGTTAGGTTAGGTTAGGTTAGGTTAGGTTAGGTTAGGTTAGGTTAGGTTAGGTTAGGTTAGGTTAGGTTAGGTTAGGTTAGGTTAGGTTAGGTTAGGTTAGGTTAGGTTAGGTTAGGTTAGGTTAGGTTAGGTTAGGTTAGGTTAGGTTAGGTTAGGTTAGGTTAGGTTAGGTTAGGTTAGGTTAGGTTAGGTTAGGTTAGGTTAGGTTAGGTTAGGTTAGGTTAGGTTAGGTTAGGTTAGGTTAGGTTAGGTTAGGTTAGGTTAGGTTAGGTTAGGTTAGGTTAGGTTAGGTTAGGTTAGGTTAGGTTAGGTTAGGTTAGGTTAGGTTAGGTTAGGTTAGGTTAGGTTAGGTTAGGTTAGGTTAGGTTAGGTTAGGTTAGGTTAGGTTAGGTTAGGTTAGGTTAGGTTAGGTTAGGTTAGGTTAGGTTAGGTTAGGTTAGGTTAGGTTAGGTTAGGTTAGGTTAGGTTAGGTTAGGTTAGGTTAGGTTAGGTTAGGTTAGGTTAGGTTAGGTTAGGTTAGGTTAGGTTAGGTTAGGTTAGGTTAGGTTAGGTTAGGTTAGGTTAGGTTAGGTTAGGTTAGGTTAGGTTAGGTTAGGTTAGGTTAGGTTAGGTTAGGTTAGGTTAGGTTAGGTTAGGTTAGGTTAGGTTAGGTTAGGTTAGGTTAGGTTAGGTTAGGTTAGGTTAGGTTAGGTTAGGTTAGGTTAGGTTAGGTTAGGTTAGGTTAGGTTAGGTTAGGTTAGGTTAGGTTAGGTTAGGTTAGGTTAGGTTAGGTTAGGTTAGGTTAGGTTAGGTTAGGTTAGGTTAGGTTAGGTTAGGTTAGGTTAGGTTAGGTTAGGTTAGGTTAGGTTAGGTTAGGTTAGGTTAGGTTAGGTTAGGTTAGGTTAGGTTAGGTTAGGTTAGGTTAGGTTAGGTTAGGTTAGGTTAGGTTAGGTTAGGTTAGGTTAGGTTAGGTTAGGTTAGGTTAGGTTAGGTTAGGTTAGGTTAGGTTAGGTTAGGTTAGGTTAGGTTAGGTTAGGTTAGGTTAGGTTAGGTTAGGTTAGGTTAGGTTAGGTTAGGTTAGGTTAGGTTAGGTTAGGTTAGGTTAGGTTAGGTTAGGTTAGGTTAGGTTAGGTTAGGTTAGGTTAGGTTAGGTTAGGTTAGGTTAGGTTAGGTTAGGTTAGGTTAGGTTAGGTTAGGTTAGGTTAGGTTAGGTTAGGTTAGGTTAGGTTAGGTTAGGTTAGGTTAGGTTAGGTTAGGTTAGGTTAGGTTAGGTTAGGTTAGGTTAGGTTAGGTTAGGTTAGGTTAGGTTAGGTTAGGTTAGGTTAGGTTAGGTTAGGTTAGGTTAGGTTAGGTTAGGTTAGGTTAGGTTAGGTTAGGTTAGGTTAGGTTAGGTTAGGTTAGGTTAGGTTAGGTTAGGTTAGGTTAGGTTAGGTTAGGTTAGGTTAGGTTAGGTTAGGTTAGGTTAGGTTAGGTTAGGTTAGGTTAGGTTAGGTTAGGTTAGGTTAGGTTAGGTTAGGTTAGGTTAGGTTAGGTTAGGTTAGGTTAGGTTAGGTTAGGTTAGGTTAGGTTAGGTTAGGTTAGGTTAGGTTAGGTTAGGTTAGGTTAGGTTAGGTTAGGTTAGGTTAGGTTAGGTTAGGTTAGGTTAGGTTAGGTTAGGTTAGGTTAGGTTAGGTTAGGTTAGGTTAGGTTAGGTTAGGTTAGGTTAGGTTAGGTTAGGTTAGGTTAGGTTAGGTTAGGTTAGGTTAGGTTAGGTTAGGTTAGGTTAGGTATAGGTTAGGTTAGGTTAGGTTAGGTTAGGTTAGGTTAGGTTAGGTTAGGTTAGGTTAGGTTAGGTTAGGTTAGGTTAGGTTAGGTTAGGTTAGGTTAGGTTAGGTTAGGTTAGGTTAGGTTAGGTTAGGTTAGGTTAGGTTAGGTTAGGTTAGGTTAGGTTAGGTTAGGTTAGGTTAGGTTAGGTTAGGTTAGGTTAGGTTAGGTTAGGTTAGGTTAGGTTAGGTTAGGTTAGGTTAGGTTAGGTTAGGTTAG
>CANPUP010000057.1:0-2500 GCA_947578705.1 Lacanobia wlatinum
GTAGCAAGGATGAAATGGCAGCTCGTGCCGCGGTTTAGTACTCGTCAGTTTGGCTTTATGCCCCAGAAGAGCACCGAGGACGCCCTCTATACTCTAATAAAGCACGTACAAGACAAGTTGAGGCTGAAAAAGCTAATTGTCTTGGTGTCATTGGATATCGAGGGCGCCTTCGATAGCGCCTGGTGGCCGGCAATCAAAGTCAGGCTGGCTGAGGAAAGGTGCCCGGTAAACACCAGGAGGCTGCTAGATAGCTACCTCGACAGCAGAAAGGTAAGGGTAAGGTATGCTGGGGAGGAATGCACGAGAGAAACAAACAAGGGCTGTGTTCAAGGGTCAATTGGTGGTCCCATCCTGTGGAACCTTCTATTGGACCCATTGCTACAGGACTTGGAAAGGAGGGGGTACTTTGTCCAGGCCTTTGCTGACGATATAGTCTTGGTTGTGGACGGAGATACGGCGGCTGAAGTCTCCGTAACTGCCAATGCCGCCCTCGCTCGTGCTCACAGCTGGGGTGTCAGAAATAAGCTCAGGTTTGCACCGCACAAAACTTGTGCGATGCTCATAACTAATAAGCTTAAGTACGACACTCCGGCTCTGAGTATGGCCGGGGTCGACATCGGAATGGTGAGGAGCATGAAGCTGCTGGGGCTTGTCATAGATGACAAGCTAACGTTCAACGAACACACCAAAAACCTATGCAAGAAGGTCGCTGACATCTACAAACAACTGTCACGTGCGGCAAAAGTCAGCTGGGGCCTGGACAGAGAGATAGTGCGCATCATCTACACAGCAACCGTAGAGCCTATAGTGACGTACGCGGCCGGAGCCTGGGCTCCCGCAACGAAAAAGCTGGGCATACGGAGGAAGCTGGGTTCTGTCCAACGAGGATTCGTCCAGAAGATCTGCAAATCCTACCGTACAGTCTCACTTAGCGCGGCACTGGTGCTGGCTGGGATACTGCCTCTGGACCTCCGCATACAAGAGGCAGCCGCCTTGTATGAGGCAAGGAGAGGGTCGTCCCGGTTTGTGCCTAGAGGCCGCGATATTGAGAGTATGGTGGGATTTGCAGAAACATCGCACCCTGCCAAACAAATGGCCTTGAAGTTCGTGTGCCTGGCAGACCAACAGCTTGTGGACAGCCATAACGTGCAGGCAGTGCGAATATTCACTGACGGCAGCAAGATTGAGGGGAAGGTCGGAGCCGCGTTATCCCTGTGGGACAACGAAGGTGAAATCCAGAGCCTCAAACTTAGCCTTGCCGCGTACTGCACCGTCTACCAGGCGGAACTTCTGGCGATTTGCAAGGCAACGGACGTTATCCTCAAACGCAAAGAGATGAGCTATGGATTGTACAGTGACTCAATGTCAGCATTGCAGGCACTGACAAGCCATGGCTCTCTCCACCCTCTGGCGGTCCGTACAAGAGCGAATTTAGCTCAGGCCCTGAACCAGAGCAAAGCTGTAACTTTGTTCTGGGTCAAAGCCCATGCGGGCTTGCCGGGGAACGAGCGTGCGGACGAGCTGGCGAAGGAGGCGGCGTTGTCGTTACGGAGGAAGCCGGACTACGACCAGTGTCCGGTTTCATACATCAAGCGTCAAATCCGTTTGGATTCGCTTGGTGAGTGGAACCGGAG
This sequence comes from Lacanobia wlatinum, assembly GCA_947578705.1. Lineage (NCBI taxonomy): Eukaryota > Metazoa > Arthropoda > Insecta > Lepidoptera > Noctuidae > Lacanobia > Lacanobia wlatinum. The sequence continues at coordinate 1,635 of CANPUP010000057.1, forward strand.
ATATGTGTCGGGCGAGACTGCCTCGGTAACGAGAATGTTCTTTCCAGAAATGTTCTTTCCAGACGCCGTAGCTGCCTACCGTATTATAAGACAGGTGAGACCAACAGGCGTGCTAACACAGGTTCTAACGGGGCACGGTGGGTTCTCAGAATACTTAAACCGATTTAAGTGTAAGGAGAGCCCATCGTGCACGTGCGACCCCGAGGTAGCGGAATCAGTCCCACATATAATAACCGATTGCCCAGTCTTTGCAAGGGAAAGATACAATCTTGAACAAGAGTGCAAGATAAGCCTACAAATAGATAGTTTGGCAGAATTAATGATGGGTAAACACAGAAGTAAGTTCATAGCCTACTGTGAGAACACAGCTCAAAAAGTGATCAATAGAAATAAAGTTGAATAAACTATGTTTAGATTTATATTAGATATATAAACTTGTAAGCATAGGAAATAAGAGTAATTATAAGATATGATAAGCAGTAGGTTAAGATTCAGTGTATTATGAAATAAGTATATGTAAAAAACATTAGTGATAATTAGATAAGCCAATTGTATTAAATTTAAGTAAGTAAATAGATTAATCTAGCATAGGGTGAAAGATTGTATTAAACCTAGATTTATAAGAACAATGTAACTTAATAAAGACCACATTTGGAAAATTATTTCCCCAATAGTATATAAGAGAAAGTAAATAAATAAACAAGTAGAAGTTTAGAAAAAGGCTAAAAGTGGGAGTCCCACCCACAGGATACAAGGAGATGGAAAATAGAAAGACAAAGTATGTAGCATGAAAGTACGAGAGGAATGCAATGCGAGAACTAGTATGGATGAGGAATAGATATAGAATAGGCGCCAATTCAGTTGGC